>SNQJ01S0054327.1:19046-44893 GCA_010110895.2 Picea sitchensis | reverse complement strand
AGGAAAAATGGATGATATGTATCTGTTTGCCCTTGACCAAGTTTTGGGAGATCCTTGGTCAAGTTGAACTATTTTGGGACTTCGATAGCCTGTCGAAGGCAGAGCGCAAGACGAAGCAGAGATCGTGGGATCTCGGCCCCTTTTTGGGTCATTTTTGGGATTTGGGAATATATAACGGATATGGGAATGTCGGCCCATGGGTTTACCCATGCTTAGGCCTATTTTGTAATATATAAATAGATGTCTGGGCGATGTAAGAAGAAGAAGAAGATGATGCATCTATGTGATGTTGTGCTAAGTGCAAGTGTGGTTTGTAAATGCTTTGTGCATACTATGAGAGACTTGCAGAGCTAAGTGAAAGTGGTTGTAACAGACTATGAAGGGCTTTATGCTATAACACAAGGAAGAAGGATCTAGCGAGTTGCGCAGATCTTTTGTCCTATGTGGAGTAAGGTTTTGAGGCTCTGTGCATGTAACCTATTGAAGAAGCTAATAAATAAGAAGAGTTGGTGGGCATAGCCCCAGGGTAAGGGTGAACCACGTATATGTTGTGTTGCTCTGCTTTGTGTGATGCGTTGGTGTATTTATGTGTTATTTGTTAAGTGCTTAATATAGATAGATAGATAGATTTGTTTATGTTTTGTACTTATGATGAATCTGGATGCTAGATCTGACATAGGTGAATGTGTTTAGTGCTTGAATCTGCTAGATCTGATCCATTTATTTATGTTAAGTGCTTAAATACATTAGATCAGGGTAAATGCTGCGATGCTCTGTTTTCTCTGCGGAGTAGATATTGGTTAAATAATGATGAGCTAATGATGTTAAGTGCTCTATCAAGTATTATAATCACATATTTGTGTCTCAGCTAAGGTTGCAGACACCTGAGTCCTGCAACCACCCCTGCCTCTACCTCGGGTGAGACTCCATCTGCTTTGCAGGTGTTGTCGAAAGCGTCGGTAGTTAGGGTTTTGTTGGTGCAATGTTGTAGCATTCAACCCTGGGTCTATCCCTATGCCAACGATATCTTAGATATGTATTTTTATTGATGTACTTATGTACTTTTGTAAATGCACTTTATATTTATATTCTTGTAAGTGTTGTTGACACATGCACTTGTTATTTTGTATTTAATGTGAATTTTTTTTTAATAAGTAAAAATTGAATATTTTTTATGAAAAAAATAAAAAGTTAAATGTAAGTTTCAATTAATAATTAATATTAGTAAGATAAACACTTTTTACTATAAACTAAATTTATTCAAAAATCCATTCAAAGTATGATATTTTATCTTCATTATTTTAAATATATAAAATTAAATAAATGTGTAATTGATGATGAATATGTGAAAAGTATTAGTTTTCTGCCGTTTCATCCTAACCAAAATAATACACACTAATTTAAACATGGAATTTTTAAAAAAGATCATAAAATGCCAAAATCATTTTGGAAACATGTTAGGGACATTCAAAAATATTAAATCTGTTTTTACATTAAATACAACAATTAAATTAATATAAAATTGCAAATTTAATTTAATTTACTTAACTAAATTCTGACAATGACAAACCAAAAAACTATTCTCCGTACAAAAAGTATTGAGATTATACGCATCCCGTTTAATAAGGATTTGCTATATCAACAGATTTGGAGGCTGATTGCAGGACGCTGGTAAACGGTGAAGTCATTTACAACAGGCAAAGCATAAAACATAGTGAATATTGTTATGCCCTCCATATTCGAGGAAAAAGTTGAAAGAACATAATAATCTATTATGAAATACCAAGTGAATGGTATCAGAATAGAGTCTAAAGCACTCCAGCTTACAGAAAAAGTTGAAATAATATGCCAATTGAACGATGCCAGAATATAATTTAGCTTCTCTGAATAAGAAAACTGAAAAGAAGTACTGCGTAGCGAATCATTACTAACTAAGGCTGTTTGATAAAGCTTATGTGAATTTAACAGCGATTTGGAAAGCAGGAAGAAAACATCACTAATTCTAACAAGTTTATGCAAAAATAACCATAAAGAGGACTTGTTCTGGTATGGTATGGTATGTTTTGTATACACTGCTCAGTTCAAGTTGAAAGGAACATATTCATATCAATAAATTTCCATCGGTCTGTTAGGAACTAGCTTATGCAAAATCCCTGGTATTACATACAATTTGCTTAAACTTTCTCTTCTCGTAAATCTATATATGTAAAATAAACATAACAATATAAATTGATAGCATCAAATATAGTCAAAAATTTGCTTAAACTTTCTTTTCTCGTAACTCTATATGTGTAATATAAACATAACAATATAAATTGGCAGCATCAAATATAGTCAAAAGCCAGTAAAAAATATCCAACTTACACTTATGCAAAATTTCTTCAATTAAGTACGATTTACTTTCTTGTAATTATATATATTTGCTATAAAAACATAACAGCATAAATTGATAGCACTAAATATAGCCAAAAGCCAATAGAAATATTCCAACTTACACCTATTTAAATTATTGACCAACCAGCCTTCATGCCCTCCTCTTTTGCTCATGCTTTCGACTAAGGTTATGACAAGACCGTTGAGAAAACTGGCGACTCCCAGAACACTCACATAGAACGCGATACCCAAACTTCTCATGCTATCAGGGGCTTCGTTATAGAAATATTCCTGTAATCCTACTAGAGTAAACACGTCTGCTATTCCAGCCAAAACAAATTGTGGAACTAACCAGAAAGCACTCATAGGGATTGTAGTTGTGGGGCTGTCAAGTAACCCATGAGTTTCTGCTGCATGGATTCGTTTCTTTTCTGTTAGCGCTGCAATCACCATGCACAAGAGAGAAAAGAACAAGCCAATTCCAATCCTTTGCAGGACAGTTATTCCTCGTTCATTGCCTGTTATTCGTCTTGCCAGTGGTACCATACAACGGTCGTATATAATTACGAAAGCAAGTCCAAAAATGGTGGAAAAGACGCCAAGAGAAACTGCCGGGATCTTGAAGTGGGAACCCATGCTTCTATCCATGGTATGGCCCTGCCTTATGAAGAACGTTGCGTTCTGTGATACTGCAGCTAATCCAAAGGTTAAGGAAGAGAACCAGATGGGCACCATCCTCAATATAAGCTTCGTTTCCTCTACCTGAGTTACTGTGCAGACCTTCCATGGATTTGGCTTTGCACTTCCCTGTGTGTCAGTATTCCATTCTGAAGAGTTTTGCACCATTATGGCTGCCTTGTCCAGAAACCTAATATGTTGCCAGCCAAAAAGAGGATATTAACATAATTTTATTGGATGTTGAGAGACAAATAGCTATAATCATATGATAGATCCATCCTGGACTGAAAATCTGCAAATGGCTACAATATAGCTATTTATGATAGATCCATCTTTAACAGAAAATGCTATTTATGATAGATCCATCTTTAACAGAAAATCTATTAATCTCTCTTTGCGTTTAATACTGTATAAATATGACAGACAAGAGAATTAAAAGCAAAGATAGAAGAATCCGATACGTTGCTTTTAATTGATAATCTATTATTTAGGTTAACCACAGTTGCAGTTCAATTTTTTCGGTGAAAAAAATCGATGTATCCAGTTTTTTTTTTAAATTAGTTCTATTAAAATACATGTGACCCATCATATCATTTAAATCTTTAACTTACTGAAAATTATCTGTGTGCGATAGATGCCTCTGGCCTGGTTTTATGGATTCTGATTTTATGGATTCCACATCCCGATCCTCATAAAGCAAGCTCACATCTGAAGGCATGCTAATATTTCTTTTTCTTATAGCAGCGACTACAACTTGAGCGATACTAGTGATAGGGCTGCCTCCAGGAAGCTTGTGTCTGTAGAAAGGTGTTCCATACAAAAAGACAACGGTGGCTATAGCCATGGCCACTGTGACAATTCCGAATCCGAATCCCCAGCTTACTTTGTACACAATGTATGCAATAACTGTGACAGCTAAGAGAAGTCCACTTAAAAGCCCAAAATACCAGAAATTAAAGAAAGAACTCTTCTTGAGCATTTCTGTTTTATCTTCCTCATCGAACTGGTCTGCTCCAAATGCTTGCAGAGAGGGTTTGTTAGCACCGGTCCCCAAGGATATCAAATACAAAGAAAGGAAAAAAATACCAATCTGGGTAGGCGTTGCTTTGCTGCATATTCCATCACATTGATCAGGTGGCTTCAGAGCTGACAGAGATACTGAGAGCGTCAGCAAGATTAATCCCTGAAACATTAATTTATAAATCATAGATCAGAATCAAACAGATTGCATAATCAAAAAACTATAATATAGCTTGAGACCATCGTTATCCATATAGATTTTAAAAATATTCAAGTCTCACCAAGAGATATATTATCAAGGAGATGAGCACCATCCAGTAGCGCCCACAGTAAACATCTGCAATAAAGCCCCCTATAAGAGGCGTAAGGCACGTGACACCCATCCAGTAGCTGACATTTTTAGCAGAAGTTGCAAGCCCTTCGTGCAAGACATTTGTCAGATACAGGATCAAGTTTGTGGAAATCGAAAAGTACGCGAGCCTCTCGCTGAATTCAACTACTGCAGAATTACACAAAAGCATACTCTAATTAGGTATGGAATCCTGGTTAAACATGCATTCTGAGGAGACAGATGATAACTGTATTTATAGTATAAAGAGTTACCTAGGATGAAAAAAGAAGCCTTCCATCCACCAGTTTTTGTCCTGAGAACAGGCCTTCTTTTGACATCGATGGATCCGTCCTTGACCCACTCTTCTCGATCATCGTTTGTCCTCTCTGGCTGCCCCGATGCCTTCCAAAACTCTACCCATTCCTCCCAGTGTTGGAATTTCATCACTATACCGAATGCCAAAGACCACCTTTCTGTGGATTTACGATCTTTACACGAAAGTTCGAAACCACAGCCAAGTATGTTTGTAATGTTCGTCTATTTATAAGTGCAATGCCTGTGGATTATACGTTTCTGAACATTGTATTTGTAACGGGATACTGTCTTCATCGAATACCTATCGTCCTACTTTATACATAGCAATCGATAGTTTCGTACGATAGTAACTGGACAATTACCGTTAAACTTTTTCATTGTCGTTCATTTCCTCTTATATAAAACGTATATATACTAAAATTAAAAATATTAAATACAAAATATTTATGTTAGAAAAATAATGGTAATTGTAACATCAGAGATCTTCTCGTTTATGAATAAAAATATCAAAACGTGCAATTGTAAATCAACATTTCAACTATAACAATTTTATGAAAAACTAGATAGCAATTTTTAAAAACTATATCGTTAATGAAGGAAAAGATCGTATATCCTTAAACTTTTGTATTTTATTTTTTTTCTTTTAAATTTATATTAATATCATAATTTTAATTTTAAAAATAAAAATATTTTTTACTTATATTAATAATTATATAAATAAATAATTATATAAATATTCCGAAATGAGGTGTTAGTTGTTGATCATAGACAAACACTATAAGTGGTGTGCTCTAGCTCTAAGGAGGAGCCATCTATCATGCTCTAGCTTTAAAGAGGCCAAGTAATCCATCCCTTACTATAACACATATATTATATGTGTTATATTATAAATATACTAATATATTATAACACATATACTATATGTGTTATACTATAACACATATAATATATGTGTTATAGTATAACACATATATAATATATATGTTACACTACCTTCTACTTAATGTCAATCACCTCGAATCCCCCTCGCATTCACTCCTCTTTGTACATGTTTTTCGTGTTCCGGCGTGTTATCTCGATAATCTTTGTCATGGTGATGGTTGAGCAACCCCACTCTTTACTCTTGCGCTCATGTGAAGTTATGCTCTGGTTCTTATTTTGGGCGGCTGCTCTTTTGTCAAGATCTCACGACATTTTGCCTACTACTCTGTGTCATTTTGGCACTCTCTTCTGGATTGGCTTCCCCACCTACTCTTTTCTACTTGATTCTGGCTTTCTCCCTCTCTTGGTAATGCCCAAGTAACACGGGTGGCCAAAAAGGGGTCCTATGTGGTATCAAACTTACGACTGAATGGCTTTTTGACCGCCTGCACCCAATCTTTCTGCACCAGGTTCTTCGACCTCCTCTTCGTCTTTATCCTCCCTTGGCCAACATGCTCCTCCCCTCTCTCCTCTCCTTGGGCATGTCGAATTGAGGGGTTTGACAATGATGACAACTCACTGGGTTTTGCCCCCGACCCCCAGAGGATATTTCGTCCTCCTCTTGTTCTCCCTTTGTCCCATCTGCCCCTCCACCACCTCCACCCCACCCCTTCGCCCCCATGATGGAGATTCCTCCCTCACCTCCTCAGCATGTCTGCTTCGACACGCCTTCTTGCCGCCTAGGAGAATTTGCAAAGCCTCATCTTTGATGCCCACAGGGACATGGATGACCTGCATTTCAAGATGGAAGTCATGGACAAACTAGGGAGCGGTTGGAGCCCCTGCTCACCACCATGCTCGACTCCCTTCATGCCCCTGGTATAGTGATCAGTGCTCCAGCTACGACAATGAAAGCTGCAACAACGAGTACCCAAGAAAATGCCTCGCACGCGGAAGAGGAGCAGGCAGGACATGAGCACTAAGTCAACACTGGGTTCAGGTTATGGCCTTCATTTTAGTTTCTTCATGCTCTTCGTATTGATTATGTGACACTTAGACTCTCATCGGGCCTTATATGGCACCGATAGAGACACCTAAATAATTAGTCCATTTTTGTCTTTCTTGAACAATATATTTTAATTTTTAAATCTATTTGGTTGAATAAATTTCCCAAGCAATTCAAATGGAAAATTACTCCAACATGACATAAAATATTGTATCTTTAATTTATGAAAGGTAATACAATCTGCTTACTTTAAAAAAAAAAATTATATAAATACAAGCAACCGTTATATATCTAAACATACCTTATCAGTAACCGTGTAATAAGGGTCTATGCTTTTTCTTTTCCCCATACACATATCTATGAAACTTTAACAGTTTTTTAAATTACATCTCAATGCCATCTTTTAATTTTTAAGACAAAGAGGTTGGCAAAACTTTGTTGAGATGGCTTGCTTTACAACCAGATAGATTATTTGATTAATTTTAAAATATTGATAAATTAAAACAATTTTTATTAAGCACTTAATTGAGAACTACAATGTCACAACTGAATTTGGAGATTGGAAATGAAAAAATAAGTTCGAAGATGTCCAAATGTAAAACACTTTCAAAGTTTACATTAAGAAAAAAATGACAAACTTGACTGTAAAGTAGTATTTTTTAAAATTCTTTATGGAATATATATCTATTAAAACCTTCAAAGTGTACATAATTCGATGCTAAAAAAAATTGAGCAGCTAGACTGTAAAGTTGTATTTTTTTTAAATTATTTATATAAGATATATCTATTAAAACCTTCAAAGTGTACATTGTTCAATAATAAAAAATGACCAACTAGACTGTACAGTAGTATTTTCATTAAATTCTTTATATAATATATATCTATTAAAAAAATTGACAGTTTTTAGAAATATAGAAAAGATCAAAATTCCTCACTCGGAAAGAAAAAAGTTTATGCCATATAAAGAAAACAACCGGACGGAATCACGTTTTTGTTTTGTGGGTGATCGGCGCTTGAATGCTTCTTTCTGAATGATGACCGTTCCAAACCACAACCCTACCCATCAGTCGAATACAGTTACTGGATTCCAGCTCACAGCTCGAGAATCCAATGCTGGATGGAATTCATTACTCGAGAATCCAATACTGGAATTCATTAAAACGGATGCTCGTCCGGTACGGGAATGGAAAGAGGGTGCTCGTCTGTTAAAGTGACTGTAATTTTTTACTGGGTCGGAATTTCAAAACCAAACAGGTTGTTAAATTTGATGGTTTTGATAATTCTTTCACAATTTTTTACTAAGTACGAATTTCAGAACCAAACATGTTATTAAATTTGAATTTCAGAACCAACATGTTATTAAATTGGATGGTTTTGATAATTCTTTCATAATTTTAACATAAAAAGTTGATCAATAAGAGAAATTGTTAACTTTAAATTAAAATAAGTGTAAATTGTTTGGCCGTCAAATTCCATCATATATGTCTTCCAATTGAAAAAATATCTTCTGAAATGTCAAATCAAAAAATCCAGGCTGGGTTCTAACTTTTATACCCCTCTTCCATCTAGTAATAGTCGTCTGACTATAACTGTAAAGTGAAAATGATGAAAATGATCTCCAGTTAGACTACCAATCATTTAAGTGTAGTTGAAAGCATAGTACCAATCTTAATCTTAATTTGATTGTTCAATATCATTAGTTTTTAATTGTTACATTATTATTACTTTTAATATTTAAATTATATAATTTGAGCCAGTTTAATGATTAAGAACATGTGTTTTCTTAATAAATAACCACACTTCTTAATTCAGAATTCAAGTTTTTAGTTAAAAGTTACTACCTATTTATAAGTTATTCCTACATGTCAGACCTTCTATTTCCAAAATACCTAAAAAATAATATGTCTAAATAACTACACCACTTAACTCTAATTTCAGACCTTTGTCCAAAGGCTACTCTCTCTTTATCCAATTATCACTATACCTTTGCTAAGATAGAAAAAGAAACCACACAAATTTGTAGAAGAAAAATCTAGTAATCATAAAATAAAGCTTTACATTCCAAAACTCAAAGATAGGGTATTTTTTTTTTCCTTTTTAACATAATTGCATTAAAACCTTGACATAGATTTTACTGAACATATTTTGATTCTTTAATTATAATCTTTCTTAATTTGTGTATATGCTCTATCCAACATCTTCAATGAGAAATTCTGGAGTTGATCTGAATCTTTCATCCAACTAATTATCAAATTAAAATCTTGAAATAATGTGAAATTATCTTAACTCTAATCTTTTATATGAGTTTTTTTTCTTTAGTAATCATCATGAATTCCACTTTCTTGATCTCCTTAAAGTTAGGCATCATAATAAGAACTAACTATTTATTCTATTTACCATCCAACCAAAAAACAAAATAATAATTTATATTAACTTATATTATTACTCATATTACATTAAAAATATTTATAAACCATAAATAAATATTATATCAAAAAGTATTTATGAGTATTTATAAATCATAAATGTGATATCAAAATGTATTTATGGCATACTCAAAACTGTCACAAAGAATCTTTCACATTTTAGGTTTTAAATATAAACATGTTACTAAGAATCTTTCACATTTTAAGTTTTAAATATAAATATTTTAGGTTTTAAATATAAACATGTAACTAATCGACTCAATGTTCACAAGACCTTCATTTCCATGAGCTGAGAGGTCCAGCATTCCCACTTATAACAACTTTTCAGTCAAATGTACAATTATTGAGGGAGCATTTTTTATGGTTTCAAAGGAGTGAGAAATCAAATACATCAAACCGATGTCTCAGTGATTATAACGTTTCCACTTACAACTACTTTTTCATCATATTGTATAACATGGTTTCAATATTCACACATCAAATTGATGTCAAAGTCACTTTGTACACCGTTAACACATTTTCAATAAATTTGATGTTGAATTTAAAATTTTCAAAAAATAATTTTTTCAATTTAATATGAAATATCACTTTTTACCATTTAATTTGAGATATCACTTTTTACTAAAAGTTGATGTTGAATTTAAAATTAAATTATTAATTGTATTGCTTTCAAAGAAGTTTTTTACAACTTATTATTATCTATGTATAATTAAATTTTGTTGATTAAGTGAACATTATATTTACTTATAAGCAATGTTGCACCATCCTCACCCAACCATAGGCACTTACTTGTGCCACCTATTAGCTCTCAAAATGAATCAGTCACTTGGTTTCATTTTGTAGGTGATAGCATGGTCATGTGTAGGTTTCTCTATTTGTTTTTAATTTCTTCTAGTGTCAAAATTTAGGTTTTAAATTCATGCTTTAGAAATAAGTTGATCCATAAAGGTTGTTTCTATAAAATTTCATGAAAAGACTTTCAACAGCTAACGCGTGTTGCAAGGTTGATGTTAGCTGGTGAAAGCGGCGAGTTTCAACGGTTAAGGAGTACTTTCCCGCAGATAGTTAGCTGGTGAAAGCACGAAACACGTGTTTCTCTTCCACGATTTCAGAAATAAAAAAGATGACACGCTCGACACACGTCACATAATCATTATGAGGCGTTGGTGAAAGCAAATGATGATGAGGATTCTGTTATGCATGTCTAAATCGGATATTATGGTGGATTGTGTTCGTGAAAGCATGCTTCAACAATGATGGCGTTGGAGATGACGAATTCACATTCATCATCACATGTAAAGGAGCAGTACTACTCAGCCGACAACATCAAATCAACACTTCACATTTTGAATACGCACCGTTCACATGCAATATGTTATGGTTCCATATTTGAATTGGCAACACCAAGAGTTTTCACCAATGCTAAACCCTGGTTCAATCAGGAAACTACTGTGACATTGTTTGAGTTTCGAGTTATAAATGGAAAGGAAGCGAAGTGGTTTATTACTGAGGAAAGAATTGGACAACCTGTCTTTTTTACAGTCACATCCAGATGTGCAAAAACGTTTCTCGGATGCAGGCTGCATGGGTTATGTTGAAAGGTTACAGAATGGTTGCCACCAAACAACAACTGAAGCATTTGCTAAATCATATGATGGAAACGGAGCCAGTGTGGGTTCTATAGAAATGATAGTTGATGAATCTGCCATTGCCACAACAACCAGTTTACCTAGATCAGACCAAAGCTGGTTTAAGACAACAACAACCAAGAATCTAGATTTCAGAGCATACCATAAGGCAAAATTCATAAATATCACCTGGAAGAAAAGCATGCCAGTTTCTCATCTTGAGGACGAATGGAAAGACCTGTTCAAAGGCATTCAACTCTATATAACCTCAGAAGGCAGGTATGATAAGATGATTATATATCATTTCAAACTCTTAGATCATTTCACAGGGAAGACTCTCCTGAATTTACCTTTCTTCTTTCATAAAAGCCTAACCAAAGTATGTAAAAAGATTAGGGTTGAACCTCTAAGTATGAAAAACACTCTTTGTCATTTCGGCCTGATCAAATTGATAATCCTAGAAGAACTAAGACAAAGAGGAAGGACTTGGCAACATTTTGTTTTTTGGGAAGGCTTTGAGACCCAAACTCAACCCATGAATGAGCAGAAGAAAGCTGGGAAAAAACAATTAACTCCTCGGAGCAGCTCAAGGAGGAGGAGAGCTCTTCCAGGACCACCAGAGGATAGGATTTCCGGCATAAAGTCTCAAAGAGAAAAGAAAAAATTAGATTTTGAAACAAATTCAGAGCAACTTACAGTAAAGAAGACAAATATTCTCAATCTACCATACATAGACTCAGAAACAGAGCCAGAGAAAGAAGATGAAAGTCCAGCCATTAAAAGCCCTGAACACTCCATGGAAATTGCACAAGACTGTGAGACTTTTACTCCCATTGATGAAGGTGAAACATCAAAGAGAAAAAAGTCAAAGAAATCACAAAAAATTAAGCAACTGAAAGAGGTAATTGCTCAACAGGAGGTTTTGGAGAGAGTAATCAAGGCAAGATACAAATCCCTGTCTGACAATTTCGCAGAGACAAATGCAACATTTGAGAAGTTGGCTCGTGAGAGTGTCAAAGACAAAAAGAGAAACAAGAAAATCACCAGGGACTCTAACAGTTTATGGTGGTTATCAAAATGCCTTAAGAGGAAAATTAAGAAATTGAAGCAGAAGCATAAGTCGCATCCAGGTCTACAGGTACTGGCCCAGGTGTTATAACCCTAAATTGCACCACACATGCTTACCTGGCATCATGCCAACTCATATCCCTTCATTGCCAAAACATCTGTTGAACAACCTCTTTAAAAATCCTCTTGGGTAAAGGTACACGCGCCCTAACCCACTACTGCACGCGTGTGAACACTGGCAGGCCTACTATAGCCCGCGTTTACCTAACAAAACACAAAAATAGGAAAGTTTCCGACGGGACAAAAAGCTATGGGTCAGTTAACTGAAACTCCCGGCCATGCATGGCCGAGAGTTCGTCCAAAACCCTAGCTCCTTCTAGCCTATAAAATAAGGGGTAGGGGTACTATTTGAAAGAGGAAAATTATAGCGAAGAAACTCTGCCCATTTGCCAAATCCATTTGTCCCAACCCTTTAGCCTTTCCACAAGCATAAGGAGAATTAATGCAAAGCAGTTGGAGGACAAAAGAAGAGGAGGAGCCTAGGATCAGGATCAAGGAGCGGTGGTCGGTCTCTACTTTGATTGTAAGTTGATTCATTTTGAAAAATAATAAAATAATACTTTTCCCGTCCCAATGCATGAGTTATCTATGATTTGTGTAATTTTTGCTTAATTTCTAATCCTCAAGTAGAAAAATAGCATGCATGCGTAGTGTTTTTTCTTGATTGCAGGTTAACTTTGGAAGGAGCAGCGCAAGTAAGCGGGCAAAGTGCAACGGAGGATCTACACCAAACATCAGTAAAAAGGTTAGTAGTTCCTTTCCATGCATGTGTCTTGAAAGAGGGGTTTAAGTTTTGGGTGGTAGGTTAAAAGGTCATTTCTTTNAAAGTTTCCGACGGGACAAAAAGCTATGGGTCAGTTAACTGAAACTCCCGGCCATGCATGGCCGAGAGTTCGTCCAAAACCCTAGCTCCTTCTAGCCTATAAAATAAGGGGTAGGGGTACTATTTGAAAGAGGAAAATTATAGCGAAGAAACTCTGCCCATTTGCCAAATCCATTTGTCCCAACCCTTTAGCCTTTCCACAAGCATAAGGAGAATTAATGCAAAGCAGTTGGAGGACAAAAGAAGAGGAGGAGCCTAGGATCAGGATCAAGGAGCGGTGGTCGGTCTCTACTTTGATTGTAAGTTGATTCATTTTGAAAAATAATAAAATAATACTTTTCCCGTCCCAATGCATGAGTTATCTATGATTTGTGTAATTTTTGCTTAATTTCTAATCCTCAAGTAGAAAAATAGCATGCATGCGTAGTGTTTTTTCTTGATTGCAGGTTAACTTTGGAAGGAGCAGCGCAAGTAAGCGGGCAAAGTGCAACGGAGGATCTACACCAAACATCAGTAAAAAGGTTAGTAGTTCCTTTCCATGCATGTGTCTTGAAAGAGGGGTTTAAGTTTTGGGTGGTAGGTTAAAAGGTCATTTCTTTACGGTCAAAATCTGCATGCAAGTCTGACCCTAGTTTGCTAGTTCGTAGGGTATTATTTCCCAACAACACCAGGTTGTTGTGAATATGCAGGGAGATAAATCAAAGACACACTAAGTTTTTGGTAAAACAACAGTTTTTGAGGTGGACGTTTACTTTTTGGCCAAGACAAAACTTTCACCAGTGCAAAGGGTAAATTTACAACCAATTAGCTGGTGAAAGGCAGAGCTTTCACCAGCTAACCAACAAATCATAAGGTGAATTAGCTGGTGAAAGCACAAAAAGAAATTTTTGAAAGCTAAGCTGGAGCAAGGCAATTTTCAATTATTTAAAAGGGGTTCGAAAGAATCAAAGGATTAACCACTTAATCAAGAAACACTCAACATCATAGATTCGTGGAGATTTTGAATACCAAATGCTAAATTGATCACCTAAAGTTTCGATTATGGTTAATTAAAGGAGTCCAGCTACAAAAGACAGGTACCTTTACCTTTTCCACGACACAATAGAGTCCTAAAGCTGATGAAGTATAGATGTCAAGATTGACATAGAAGACAGTTCGAGTTCTAGGAACTAGTCTTTGTTTATCAATTGCATTTAATTAGTTTTATTTTCTATTTTTAGATACAGATCCAAGTTTTCAAGATCTTAAAAACCGATTGTAAAAGGCTATAAATGCCTATATTTTCTAAGAGATAAGGATTCAAACTGGGAATACATTTTGGCTACTGTATAGACTCTTATTGGATAATAGAATTACAGTCTCATTTTGCTTTCAATATCAGAAATGTTCATGCATCTTGTTTCTGTACTTTATTTCAGTTTATCTTAGCTTTTAAAGACTGCCATCTCTTTATTAAGCTCATAGACTTGAAGTGAAGGATTTCTTACTACCTTGTAATAAGCCCTACACCTAGTTGTATTTGGAAATCAAGATTAGTATTCTTCATCCTCTCCTTTAAAAAAAATGTCTGGTCTGATTATTGTTTTCTAAAAACACTGTTTCATTTGAATGTATGATGAGTTGTCTATTACATTAATCATTGAGTGATCCCATTGTTCCAAGCATACCTACACATTATATTCTTAAGTTACCAAGCATTCTTATCCTACAACCCTAAGGAGTTTCTTGGAGTGATAACAAATTGGCGCCGATGCCGGGGAAAACGAAATTTAAGCTCTGCTTTCCTGGGATACGATACAGAGTTGATCTTTGATGTTAGACAAAGATTAGACATTTTATTGGTTGTAACTATCTATCTGGCGACTCCACAAGTTCATCCTGGCTCCTAAGAGGATCAGTACTAGGGCGAATCCACAAGAATCACCTGTCACACCAGTGCCCAATCCAGAACTAATTCTCAGAAGAGGAAAGGCAATTCAGGTTCAAACTTCAAAATCAGATACACAAGGTAATCCTCTCTTTAGTTCTGGAAAATCTACTACATAAAAATTTGAATTGTTTTCCAAGAGTGCTGATGAAAAAACAACTATAACTACTATAGAAGAACAAAGTCCTTTTTATCAACAGGAAAATAACAATGATGATGAATTGATAGATTCAAAATTGGTTGAAAAAGCATCTAAGACTTTAGAAAGAAATCATAGTTCTTCCTCTCTTGAGTCTTTTCATTCACAGTAGAAAGAATATCATTTAAACATCTATACTAGCCTCCTTGTTGTTGAACATCTTCTTCAAGAGTTGTCTGCTAAAGGTGAAGAAAACTTAGTTGAAAAGCTTGCAAATTTTTACAGAGCCTCATATCAGACCTCTTTCCCATCAGAAGATTCACCCCCTTCACATTCCCCTAGTGTTGAAGAGGCAAAGAAGAAACTATCACCTCTCTCACCCCTGATCATTATGGCTGCACCACCTCCTTTAACTAAGATGTAACAAATCCTAGCTGTTAGGTATGCGCCACTTATATTGCCAAACCCAGTATCAGCTATGCCGATAGGAGACTATTAGAAGTATATGCCCAAATTCACAGGTGAGGGTGATGTGTCTGCTGAAGAACATATTGAGGCTTTCTACAGTTATGATGAAAACCTTAATATTGAGGAGGAAGATGTTTGGACACAAGTTTTTGTCCAAAGCTTAGATGGCCATGCTAGGAAATGGTTCAAAGAACTCCCTGCTGGTTCCATAGCTGGAATTGAGCAATTGGATGATACCTTCTTGAGACACTGGGGTGATAGAAGAGATTTTGTATGCTATATCACAGAATTTGGAAATATAAGGAAACAAAATGGTGAGTCAGTCTCTAATTTCACTAAAAGGTTGAACCAGATGTACAGTAAAATACCAGCAGAGATAAAAGCTTCAGATGCTTCTGCCAAAATCACATATTCTGATTCTTTTGACTCAGAGTTCTATTTATTGTTGAGAGAAAGGAGGTCACCTACACTATCTCTAATGCAAGATGCTTCCCTTGAGGTGGAATCAAATGTTTTAGCTGCTCAAAAGATAAAGGGAAATTCTGATAGGAGAAGGCCAAGAAATGAAGCTTCTTCTTCATCAAGTGATGACCCAAAGTTAGATAAAATGGCTAAGATGTTAGAGTCTCTAACCTATGAGATATATAAGCTCAAAATTGAAAATAAGCAGCCTGTAAAGGGAAGGGGCACTTATGATTATGCAGGTAGAAACCCAAATCAAAATCCTAACAACTTCAGAAGAAATAATCAGCCAACGCAGATTTTACAAAGAGAAAGGAATCCTATTGAAGATCAGAGAATAAAGGCTCCTCTTCAGAATGTCATGATGGATGAAGATGAAGGTGATTATCAAGAATATGGAGAAGATAATATTCACTGTGTTGGAGAAGAAACGGGGAAATCTTATCTGACACAACACAACTATGAAGAGGCATTGATGACTGAACAGACAGAGGATAATTCTGTTGATGATGGAATTTTTATGACGGAAGATAAGAACAGATATAATCTTCGATCTAAGTCTGATACTGCCCAACATCATGCACCAGCCTCTCCCGAAAAGAGCATAGCCCCTGTTAAGAAAAAATATCAGACATCAGAGAATCAACAAATTGATCCCTCAGAAGCAAAAGCATCAACTCCTCCCAAGAAGACTGTTGTCCCTGTCAAGCAACAAATTCTGAAAATTCATACCCCTGTTGAACAAAAAAGCATTCAAAAAGCTCCTTTAAATGAGGTAAAAGTCTATGATAAAGTCCCCTATTCTTTTAATTTTGAGGTTGAAATACAGAAAATTAAAATTCCCATTCCTCTGGTTGAGTTAATGAAAAATGAAACATTCAAGAAAGATATCCTCAAAACTCTGGATCCCAAATCTATATCCCCTTCTGCTGATATTCTCAACATATATGATGAAAAGCCAACCATTACTCTGGGCCAAATGATAGAATATAGAGACTAAAGTATTCCTCCTTTTTACATCTCTCTAAATATTCATGAGAAAACATTACATAACTATTTGTTGAACTCCGGTGCTTCTCACAATTTAATGCCAAAGGTAGTCATGGATGAGCTTGGGCTAGAGATCACTAAGTCTTACCATGATATTTTCTCTTTTGAATCTCAAAAATTCAAATGTCTCAGAATGATCAAGGACTTGGCTATAACTTTAACCCCAACATCCATGAAAACTATGGTTATAGGTATAGTAGTGGCAGACAACCCACCTAAATTTGGATGTTTGTTATCAAGATCGTGGATGAAGAGGCTAGGTGGCACTCTTCAAATGGATCCCTCCTATGCTACTATCCCTGTTTTTGGAGGGGTAAACATAAGGTTATACAGGGAATCACAAATGGCATATGTAATCAGTGACGAACAAAATCCATCCAACCATCCTATATATTCAGTTGACATAAGTATGGGATCTTGCATTTTACAAATTGACGATTCGTTACCAGATGCATTGCTGCTTAGAAAGCCCGCAGTTCAGTTCACAGAAGCAGCAGAAGACGATCTTTGTACCATGTTCTTTGATGGTGCTTGTACCAAAGAATCAGCAGGAGAAGGAGTGGTATTGATTTCTCCTTCAAAGAAAACTTCTCATTTGTCCTTTAAACTTGATTTTAAAGTGACTAACAATATTGCAGAGCATGAGGCACTGCTCCTGGGGTTAAATGAAGCCAAAGAGATGGATATTAAAAGATTACATGTATTCGGAGACGCAGATTTAATCATTCAACAAGTAAATAAGTCCTTTCAAGCAAAACATGTCAGGCTGAAAGCATATAGAGACGAAGTTTTGAGGGCGATTCATACTTTTGCAGATTTCAAAATTTCATATGTACCTAGAGAAATGAATGAATTGGCTTATTCATTAGTTGTGTCGGCCTGTGCTTTTATACCTCCTCTACCTCATAAATTGAATTACGAAATTCAAGTTAAGTATAGGCCATCCCTCCATGACAATGTACAATTCTGGAAGGTTTTCGAAGACGATGCTGAACTCACTAGATTTCTGGCAGTAATAGATGAGTTTACAGATTTTCAAATTGATCAGGAGAATGAACATGATGATGAAGATGAGAAGCCAAAATTCATAAGCCAAATTGCAACACATGAAATAGTACAGTTGTCCACCAACAGAATTCCTAAAGGTTTGGTCCCTTTAGAAAATCTTTTTGATAACAATGATGTAGCTATCAAATTGGAAAAGGGGGAAAAAGATTAAGAAGTTTTGCAGTATAATGTAGCCAGAAAACAAGATCCTAAATATGTCAACTTAGCTTCACATTTGACTGAAAAACAAAAGGCTGATTATGGTGAATTGTTAAAGGAGTTT
Organism: Picea sitchensis; assembly: GCA_010110895.2. Classification (NCBI taxonomy): domain Eukaryota; kingdom Viridiplantae; phylum Streptophyta; class Pinopsida; order Pinales; family Pinaceae; genus Picea; species Picea sitchensis. The sequence goes on along the minus strand of SNQJ01S0054327.1, from coordinate 26,868 downwards.
GCTGACATCTTTGCTTGGCAATATGATGACTTGAAGACTTTCGAAACAGAGGTAATTCAGCAAAAGATCCCCTTGAACAAAGATACCAAACCATTTAGGCAGAAACTTAGATCCTTTAATCCTATGTTGTTGCCTACAATGGAAAGGGAAATCAAGAAACTATTGGATGCCTGCATTATCATACCTCTCAGATATTCAGAATGGATTGCAAATCTTGTGCCCGTCAGAAAGAAGAATGGAGATATCAGAATCTTCCTGGATTTCATAAATTTAAATAAGTTCTCTAGGAAGGACAACTACCCACTGCCCAAAATGGAACATATTTTGCAAAAGGTGTCAGGATCAAAGGTGATGTCTTTTATTGATGGGTTTTACGGATACAACCAGATCACTGTCCATCCGGACGATAGATAAAATACCTCCTTTACTACTCCATGGGGTACGTTTATGTACGAAAAGATGCCTTTCGAATTGATGAATGCATGAGCGACATTCCAAAGGGCGATGGACATTGCTTTCATTGGGGAGAAAGACAAATTCGTATTGATATATCTTGATGATATTACTGTTTTTTCGAACAGTCATGAACATCATTTGCAACACTTGAAAAAGACATTCCTAAAATGTTGAAGGTATGGCATTTCTCTTAATCCAAAAAAATCAAATTTTGAACTTAAGGAAGGGAAATTACTTGGACATATTGTTTCAGCTGATCGAGTGAGGATCGACCCAAAAAGAGTAGAAGCAATTAAAAATTTGTCTCTTCCTAGATCAAAGAAGGGCATTCAGTGTTTCCTTGGGACTATAAACTTTATCAGAAGCTTTATAACAAACTTTGTAGAACTCACAAATCATATCACTTCTATGTTAAGAAAGAACTCCAAAGTAAAATGGACTGAAGAAGCCAAACACTCATTCAATGCTATCAAGGAAGCCATTATGACAACCCCTGTTTTAATCAGCCCCGACTTCGCCAAGGAGTTTTATATCTTTTCATTTGCTTCAAAAGATACAATTGCAGCAGTACTCTTACAAAGAAATGATGATGATCAGGAGAAGCCAGTTTCCTTCTTCTGTAAAGTCTTGAGGGATGCAGAGGTGAAGTATGAATTATTGGAGAAACAAGCATATGCACTCATCAAGTCATTAAAAGATTTCAGAGTTTACATCCTTCAAGCCAAGGTAATAGCTTACGTACCTTCCAATTCAGTTAAAGATGTACTTATACAACCCGACATAGATGGGAAAAGGAGTAAGTGGATAGCAAAGTTAATTGAATTTGATGTTGAAATTAAACCGACAAAACTTGTGAAAGGTAAAGGCCTTGCCAAACTTCTTGCAGAAGAAAATTGTAAACTACTTGAGATAAATTTGGTAAGTATAAATGCAGATAATGTTCAGTCTTCAGAGGATAAAGGAAGTGAGGAAATACAGATCTCAGCTCACCTAGATAATTGCAAATGGTACAGCCACATTATTCATTTTCTGTAAACTTTATCAGTCCCTTCAGATTTGACAAAAACACAAGGAAGGGCTTTAAAGCTCAAAGCCATGAATTTCTACATCAATAACAACTTATTGTTCTGGAAAAATCCAATAAGTTTATTATTGAGGTGCATAAACCAAGAGGAAGCAACTAAGGTCATGACTGAGTTCCATAATAGTGAATGCGGAGGACATCACAATTGGAAGACTACCGCACATAAAATTTTAAGAGCTGGTTATTACTCACCATCCTTAATTTCATATGTGTGTGAGTTTGTGAGAACATGTGACAAGTGCCAAAGGTTTGCAGGCAAACAACAGCTAAAATCTCTTCCCCTCAAACCTATAGTGGTCACAGGTCCCTTCCAACAATGGGGTCTGGACTTCATAGGTGAGATTCACCCGCCTTCTAGTAGTCAGAACAGATGGATCCTTGTTGCCACCGATTATTTTACAAAGTGGATTGAGGCCATTCCTACCAGGAACACCAATCATACTGTCATCATTAATTTTCTGCAAGAAAACATACTCGTCAGATTTGGTTTCCCTAAGAGAATAGTCACTGATAACGTTGTTGCATTCAAAGATAAACACTTGGTAAAACTATGTGAAGAGTTGGGAGTTCAGCTGGTACATTCCACTGCTTACTATCCACAAGGAAATGGCTTAGCTGAGTCATCGAATAAGAGTTTAGTCAGAATTATAAAGAAGTTGCTTGAACAAAATACCAGAGGCTGGGATTCCAAGCTAAAATTTGCTTTGTGGGCTGACAGGGTTACAAATAAAAAGTCAATTGGTACATCCCCCTTCAAGTTGGTATATGGTACTGAAGCCATATTTCATGTTCAACTTGCACTGCCAGTTGCAAATTTTTTACAAGAAACTGACTCTTAACCAAGTGATTTAACTCGAAGGATCCACAATCTGGTAGAGTTGCAGCAAGATAGAGAACAACTTCTGGAAAAGACATAATTACACCAAGAAAAGATGAAGGAGATTTTCGACAAGAAAGTCAAAACAGATATTTTCAAAACAGGGGAACTGGTCTTCAAATGGGATGCAGCAAGGCAAGAGAAGGGGAAACACGACAAATTTGATGCTCTCTGGGTAGGTCCTTTTGTTATAACAACAGTTCAGCAGAACAATACCTTTGTTCTCCAAAATCTTGTAGGCGAGGAAGTAGCAGGTGGCCCTTTCAACGAGCATTTTCTAAAGACCCATTTTTTATAAGGCTTTTCTTAAAGCCCTGTTTTACTTGTACATATTGTTTTCATTTTTGTTTTCTTTGTTCTTATTACTTCAATAACTCCATGCCCAATGGTACTGAGCAAAACAATTTTTCAAATTTTCAAATTGTAATAAAGGCTACTGAGTCTAACTAGGTTCTTGATGACCTCACAGGGAGGTATCCATCCCAGTTGGAGCCAAATGTTAGCTCCCAAAATGAACCAGTCACTTGGTTTCATTTTGTAGGTGATAGCATGGTCATCTGTAGGTTTCTCTATTTGTTTTTAATTAGTTTTATTTTCTATTTTTAGATACAGATCCAAGTTTTCAGGATCTTAAAAACTGATTGTAAAAGGCTATAAATGCCTATATTTTCTAAGAGATAAGGGTTCAAACTGGGAATACATTTTGGCTACTGTATAGAATCTTATTGGATAATAGAGTTACAGTCTCCTTTTGCTTTCAATATCAGAAATGTTCATGCATCTTGTTTCTGTACTTTATTTCAGTTTATCTTAGCTTTTAAAGACTGTCATCTCTTTATTAAGCTCATAGACTTGAAGTGAAAGATTTCTTACTACCTTGCATTAAGCCCTACACCTAGTTGTATTTGGAAATCAAGATTAGTATTCTTCATCCCCTCCTTTAAAAAAAATATCTGGTCTAATTATTGTTTTCTAAAAGCATTGTTTCATTTGAATGTATGATGAGTTGTTTATTACATTGATCATTGAGTGATCCCATTGTTCCAAGCATACCTACACATTATATTCTTAAGTTACCAAGCATTTTTAGCCTACAACCCTAAGGAGTTTCTTGGAGTGATAACACCACCCTCTAGTATAACATATACATCCTGGGAAAATCTTTTACACAAGAGGAGAATACCCAACAACCTTCTTATAGAGAATATTCTTGCAAGATAGAATAACCAAGAACAAGCTCTATCCACTAGAGAAAACCAACAAGAAAGAATCAAGCAACATAGATGCAACACACCCTAGCTAGAGCACAAGGGTGTCTAGCCTCCACTAGTGTACCACTAATAATACTGCAACAATCCCTAGCTAGAGTGCTAGGGTATTCATCAACACATCACCAAGAGATAAGATAAATCCCAACTAGACATGTGCCATCCTTCCTATTTTTCACTTGCAGCTGCAGATGCAACTCTCTCCACCAAACTTGCACTATGGGTGATATTGAGAGAGTGTGTCAAATGAGGAAGGCGTCACCCTTACCTTATTTATACTAATGGCAGGGCTAACCTGACTCTACTTTTGGAGTATTATAATCCTTCTTTATTTTATTTTTTGAGGCCTACTAGAATCTTCTTGACTTCTTGGCATCTTCATCTATAAGAAAGGTTATCTGGGAGGTGAATACCTCCCTCATTTACTGGAAACATCAACACTTATACATATCATTTAAAAAAATATTTCAATATTAACCTTTTAATAAAACATATCAATACGCACTTTATGTAAACTACTATAAGGAGGTAATTAACCATAATCTAGAAGATCAAAAGTATCTTTTTAGGAAAATTAAATAAGAAAAACAATATTGTGAAAATAAAAACAATCTCTCACTAGCTACATAGTGAAATTGGGCTTTGGGAAATTCCCAAAATTCCATGGATCTAAAGGATCCATCATCTTTGCCACACTAAGAAGGTTGAAGATGAAAAAAAAAAATCTTAAAATGTCCTAAGTATACCCAAATTTGACAGCAATTTCAAAATATTTGTGACTATATTGACTCCCTAAGTTTTTAAATCATCAAAATTATGGTTATCTTGGAATACTTCTTTTAATGCTAATCCCCTAAGTAAAAAGAAAAAAATATGCTCACTCTATATATGCTTTCTACATCCCGATATGAGAGAGATGTGTAATTCTTTAAATGTTCAACATGGAGTTGACAAGTAGCATTTAAAAAGACTATTAATTTAAAAAAATATTCCAATGTTCACCATAAATAAAATATTCCAATGTCCACTTTAAATAAAATATTTCATATCAACTTTTTATCATCATTATTGAAAGTAAAAAAGTTATGTGTAATTCTTTTTGTGCAATAGCAAATTTTTTTTATTTCAATGTCTATCATAAATAAAATAATTGAAGATCCTTCTTAAATAAAATATTTCAATATCAATTTTATATTTCAATATCAATATATCAATAAAAATACATTATAAAATGATTTCACACATTTATTTCAACTTTACCTTGAAAATTATATCAATAAAAATACATTATAAAATGATTTCACACATTTATTTCAACTTTACCTTGAAAATTAACTTGATGCATTATTTTTTAATAGCTAACTATTACATCAACTTATCAATACTAAGTATGGTAAAAGTGGGGTCAATTACATTACCTATTCATATCAAACAATAAAGAATAAAATAGAAATAGAAATGTGTGAAATATAATGTCAAAGGAAAACAAAATAAATGTGATTACAATAATTATAACATACACAAACAAAATTTTCATAAATATTAAAAAATAAATTGTGAATATAATAATGGGAATATATAAACAATATTGTTAAAGGAAAATATATCATCATATATTCATCTTAACTCCAGATCTATCAAGATAGAGGGATCAAATCTCTAAAGGTGAAAACCTCTTTTTGAGTGAAAAACTTGAGGAAAGGTTTACACCTCAAGAGATTTGATCTCTCTCTAAGATTGATAAATGTGGGGTTAATATGGATCGTCCTCCATATCCCACAATCATGAACACATACTATCAAAGGATTATATAATACTAGATATTATTAAACTTGGTTTTGATTTTCTAAAAAATTGCATGTATTCCTCTAGATAAACTCAAAATTTTTCAATTTAGAAAAGGTGCAATGGTGAAGAGATGTTATGGAAGGATTATGTAATGAAAAATATTATCAAAATTGGTTTTGATTTTCTAAGAAATTGCATGCTATGTACATAGGGTGATCCACGTCGATATCGGTGGCCACCCACCTTTATAGCAATTTTGGTAATTTACTATTTTTAATAGTTTTTCACTTCCGAAGCCGTTTTGAGGCCCTAAACAATGTTTTTTGGGAAAATGGGGAGAAATAACAAAGTACCTTCGATATTTTCCCCAAAATTAATCTCCTCAACGATACCTTTCGAACGGGCTATCATATGCCTAAAACAAAGATTGCATGCAAAAGTTACCACCCCGGGAAGTTGATGTACTAACTTACCCAAACAGGGCCCACGTGACTTTTGGTGCTTCATCTCCTAGGGTTAGGTTTTTGGATGTCTAGGGTTTTGGGCATTCATATTTATTGTAAAAAAGCCTTAAAATCCTCATTGTAATGATCTTGTTGCAAATGAGCACAACCGTCACATCTCTTCTCAGAGACAAGCCGCCACCATTTCAACAAGCTTGTTTCCGCTGCATTTTACAGTTTCAACTTATTTTCTTATTGAATAGAAAATTAGTTTTAATATATCTCTGTTATTTTGTGTTAAACACATATTAATAATATGTAGTCAATTCATTCTACTCATAAAATCTGGATCAAAAGAGTATTAAATTCATAGAAATAATTTGATACATGAGAACAAATTCATACTTAAAATGGATATTTATAATTAAACTCAATAATTGAATTGTATCACATATATATCATATATTAGTGAATGTTATTAGATTGGATTGCACATGTCTTAAAGTTATGTTAATATGTAAGGATATACTGCAAAATTAATCCATTAGTTATTTAAGATTATTATCTTTGTTATATATTTTGGTAAGAGTAAAATATATTAGTTCATAACAAATTATTTGTTTTTTAATAAATGATATTATTGGTCTTTTAATAAATACTAAAAAATTGTATGTGTAAATTTTTAAATTAAATTTTATAAAAAAAAAATTATAATATTATATTTTACAATATAATTTATTCTAAATTAAATTAATTGCATTTGTTTTTTAAAAAATGTTGGTAATTTTTTATAATAAAATATATTAAAATTGTATTTGTAAATTTTTAAAATAAATTTTATAAAATGAAAATGTTATTTTATTATATTTTATAATGTCATTTATTTTAAATTAAAGTAATAGCATGTATAAATTAAATTAAGTTTACAATAATAGCATTTGTCCAATTTTACAAGATGATTTATTATAAATTTAATAAACTATTCTTTAACCATTTTTTTATACTACATAATTTGATGAAGAATTTTGTATAACACAATTCAGAGACATTTTCTATATTCTTATCCTCTTCTATGTGATTTCATAAATGTTTTATCATTTTCTGTATTTTTATCCTCTTCTTTGTGATTTCATAAATGTTTTATTCATTGGTTGTGTAACTATAGTATTTTTTAATTTCTGTGTGAATATGACTTCGATATCAAGCATATCAAAGGGAAAGAAAATAAGGTGGCTGATGCACTCAGCAGAAAAGTGCACAAATTACATGCTACAGCCATTAGCATGTACAAAATCGAGATTAAAGACAGAATTCTTGAAGCTGCAAATGCTGATTTGCAGTACAAAAGACTTGTAACAAAGCTACAATGGCATGAGAAACCACAAACCAAGGAAAGTTACACCTTGGGAACTGATGGTTTAGTTCTGCATAAGAACAGAGTATATGTACCCAATGTCCGAGAATTGAAGCTGGCAATTCTAAAAGAGATGCATAACGTGACTTATACTGGACATCAAAAGACGGTGGCAGCAGTCAAGAGCCATTATTTTTGGCCGGGTTTGAAGAAAGAAATTGTTGAATACATCGCCATATGTATGGAGTGCCAAAAGGTTAAGGCTGAGCATAGACACCCAACAGGGTTGTTGCAACCTTTACCTATTCCTGAGTGGAAATGGTACGTGGTAACAATGGATTTTATCATAGGATTGCCCAGAACAAGCAAGCAGCATGATTCAATCATGGTGGTGGTGGACAAGCTTACCAAAGCTGCCCATTTTATTCCACTAAAAACCACCCACAGAGCAGCAGATGTTGTTGATATCTTTTTAAAAGAAGTTGCACGCTTGCATAGAATTCCTAAGACAATTGTGTCTGATAGGGACCCGAAACCCACTTCGAATTTCTG
>SNQJ01S0054326.1:1888-30349 GCA_010110895.2 Picea sitchensis | reverse complement strand
TACTCACAATCTATCTTGACAAAGCAAATCTCAAAGCCACTCCAACCAAGCTAATAATTCCAAGCCAACCAAAGCTAAGCTAACTTTCTCCATGAGAGCTCCTCTCCTTTTATAAGTTGAAGAGGATAAGGTGAGGAGGTTAGCATGATCCCACTAAATCATGAAAGTGAGTAAGATCCACACCATTCAGATGCCACCTCACCATGGAAGTTTCTCCTTCTAGAAGATTCGAGAAAACACTCATTTTTCCCACGTGTATGCATTCTCGCACCCTGCCTATAGTGTAACCTGCGAACCTCTCGCAACCCAGCTATGGTGCAGCCTGCGAGAATCAGGCATTCTCACACCCTGCCTATATAACAACCTGCGAACTTCCTTTTTTACAGGGTTTTTACAAGGGAAAATGCAACTTCTTTTCTCAGGAAAAGCTCTTCTCCCTTCTCTCTTAAGGAACTTAGGCCACTGACCCCTCTGAAGGAAACATATAGGTTTAAATCATTAACGGTCATAGGGATGAAGAAAATAATGTGTAAAAGTTATGCTCCTACCTGGCACTTCCGATATAGAACAATGCCTCATGCACCTAGAGAGTCTAGATGAGCAGCATTGAGATGCCTCTACGACTATCGAGGCGAATAAATGATGTGTCAAGGTCCAGTATGATAAGTATGTCTATCCTCAGCAGTACATTGAGGGTGACTTGGTCCTCTTGTATGACTAAGCCAAAGAACCACTAGGGGCAAACAAGTTCAAACCCATGTGGCACGGTCCCTATATCGTGTGACGTGTCTTAGAAAAAGGAGCCTACGAATTAGAAGATTATGAAGGGAATATGTTGACTGAGCCCAGGAATGGGCTCTACTTGAAAAGATACTACGCTTGAGCCCCAAGCTTAGGAATTTCTCTTTGTATACTAATGTATTTTAGTGTATATATATTTTCCTCTTTTCTTCTTCAACTTGCTTATCAAGTTTTGATTCAGACGAATTTTCCACACAGGGAAGGACTTTACTGTGTTCACAAAGTTGATTTACAGAGTGGTGAAGTTATATGTTTTATGTTTTTCATGAATTCTTATGCTTTATGAGATGCTCATGCATATTATTTATGCTTTATGAGCTTTTGAAAAACTCGTACATTATTATTCATTATTGATGTAAAATGATTAATACTTGTGAGGGAAATTATATTCATTTATTTATCATTAAATTATCATTTTGGAAATTGGTTTTTATGTGAGAACCCACCTCACACCAATTTTCCATTATTCTCAATTTAGGTTGAGAGAATTGAGGACATGGATGAAGAGTCTTTGGGTGGTTTTGAGACTTTTCCCTTTATGTACTTGAAGATGGTTTGAGATCCTACATTCATGGATCTTGTTTTTCCTCTTTTGTAATTAGATCCTATTATTGTGGATCTAGGATTTAATACTCTTTCTTAAGAGGGAGTGAGGAAAAACTATACAATGCCTTATGTGAGCCCTTTGAAAGGGGGAGAGTAAGGAGGAAAGTAATGGAGAGTTAATGAGTGGATTTAGAAAGCCATAGTGCTACTACTCATAAGCTTTGAGAGACTTATTCATGTAAGGTATTATCCTTCTTGATGTATGGAGAGGTATGAGTGTGAGCAGTCTTCTTGAATACTCACTGAAGGAGAAGGCATATCTTATGTAATCACTTATGAGAAGGTCCCAACATCGTTTGAAGAAGGAATGAAAGCGATCTGTATTCCAATTGAAGTGGATCCGGAGACATAGCCCATGAGGGGTGAACTTCGTTACCAACATTGTTTGTCTCTCTCACTTGTCTTTTCATGTGCTTTAATCCATTTTGAGTTCATGTGTGTTATGTATTATTGTTTACAAGAATGCTTAATCATGGATTCATAGGCCCTTTAATACTTATGCAAATACTTCGTCAGAAAACGATTCTTAATTGAAAACTTGCGTAAAGCACCCACCCATTTTCAGATCATGTGGTATCAGAGCTAGGCTGACTGCTTTGTAGGATGGGAAAAAGAGTGAAGAAAGCAGAAAGAATTCAAGAATTAGAAGAGATAAATAACAACATTCAAGATGAAAATGCAGAGTTGAGAAGGCTTTTGCAGGTTGTAGAAGAAGAGAAACAAGAGCTTCAAAAGAGGTCTCAGCTTCATGGAGAAGTCCTCAACAGAATTATTGAAGAATTGCAACTCTAATTGCAAACCAAGGATGATCTCCTGGCTAAGTTGCAGCATGGTGAACGAATGGAAGACAAAGAGCCTTCTATCGTGGATGCACAAACTCAAACCGAGGTATATGATGCTTCGTCATGTTCAATGTTTTCTCAGTATGAAACTAACGTGGGCATGAATCTCCTCACGAAGATGGGATACAGAGGAGGTGGACTTGACATTCATGGCCAAGGAATCACTCAACCATTAGAGGTGGTACAAAGACCACAATTCACAATTTTGGGTTATGGCAAGGAGGAGAATGGAGAATGCTCAAAGGTTGTTGAAGAAAAAACCATCTCGTCACCATCAGATTCCATGAAAGGAAGCAAGCCAACTTGTCCTCATCAGAGCAAGAACCACTTAGGAAGGTATAAAGTACATTTCAATTCTTTTCTTACATATGAGAAAGATGATTATGGTCATAGGTCTTCTAACCATGATGTAGCCAAGGATCGCAAGAAGAAAGTTTGGGTAGTGAAGAAGATCATGCCCATCGAAAGTGAGGCAAGACAGAAAGAACCTCTTTCACATCTTCGTGACAAGGAGATGTTGTTAAATGAGAAGAAAAGGAGTTATTGTACTCATTGTGAGATGAGCGACCATTGGATTGGAAAATGTTGGAAATTTCATCCTCAACTTCGTCCAAAACATAGCAAAAGAGTCGTACAAGCTCCTGCAAAGAAGAAGGCAACAAATGAAGGATTTAGTCCAACGACAATAATTCCAGAAGCATTTCTTCAAAAATATCAACTATCCAAGGAGCATCCATTTGAATGGCTTGGTAAACAATGGTTATCATTTCTGCAAAATTTAAAACTTTCTATCAGTTTTTTTTTTTTATATGGGGGACATTGATGCTACCTTCATCGATTTTTTTTAAATTATTCATGATCATCTCTTCTAGAATTTGGATAACCATGTCTCTATTAGAAATATGGATGTTCTTATTGATGTATTCAAGGCATCTACCAAACAAGATGGGAGACCGTCAAAATGAAGGACAATTAATGAAATATTGTTGGTGCCAAATAGATGTTTTCCAAAGCCATCGAGTCTTTAGCTCTGAGTTCGTTATGTGGATGCATATGTTGGTAGCAAATTGTTTCCTACTATTCTGAACTTTATCTTGGATAATCCCATTGTTGGTGTGGGTTTTACTTCGACTAGTGATACTTCGACTGCAATGTCAACGTATTGTGTTGTTGCAGGGATACTTCTTATTATCTTCTTCTTTTTTTCCAACAAATAACATACCCATTGCACAATTAGTGCAGCTGATTGCCAATGGTGCATTGGTTCTTAGTTTTGATACTAATTTCGATGGGTGTATGAGGCTAATCCGGGAGGTGACTACATAGTTTTCAATCTATCTAGCTAACTCACTCAACAACTTGTGGTTAGAGGAACATAAGACTGCAAGGATTGATATCCTACAACAGTTCGATTGGGAGATGCCAGATTGGGTCATTGTGCTGGATGTCGATACCAATCCTCTGTATTTGTAATACAAGTCTGGTTGGGATGGATTTATCCTATGATTTCCAATCCCACCTTTGCATCAACGACATAGATAGGTGATCCTGCATCGATCGATCGAGCTATTCATATGGAATAGTCGAAGAGGTGTCGGGGAAGGGCGTTTGATTTGTTTCAAAGAGGATGTTGACATTTCCAATAGTGATTCATCTTGTGACTCATTGGCAGATTCAATCAATCTCCAAGAATAGATCGACGGTTGTCACGCCTCCAAGATTTGTGTTGCATGGAGAAGAATTTGTTGAGCATGTGTCTGTTCATAAGCATCGTTTCCATTGTCCAATTCGTTGTGATCACTGTGAAAGAGGTGTTCAGACAGATAATGTGTCTTATATTATAGATTTGGAGGGATTCCAAGTTGACGAATACAACAAGGAAGCCATGTCTACCATTGAAGTGTCGAAAAATTCACGTCACTTACATGTGTGTTAAAATTTCCAGCCCAGAAATATGATAAATCTGTTGTTGGTGATCATAATGGGATTTTGTACAATGTTGTAGAAGATATGGTGGATATGGTACAATATCTATGCTCCCAAATGCTCAACTAATTCATTTTAATTGGCCAAGGGAGAAGCCAAAACTCCACGATGTGATCCTTGCATCAATGATTACGTATACACATATCTTAATAGGCCGGATGTCTAGAAAGCCATGCATGCAAATGATTGTGAATACTTATCTTCAATGAAGACACAAATTTTGTAGTACCCATCAATGAAATCAAATTTCCAATTGAGACTCCATTGCACCCTTGGCTTAATGGCGACGAGGTAAAGAAATGTTGGTACAGTCGGTAGCATGGCACCTCACACTTGGATTGTTGTGGAAAAATCCACCTATCGTGTTGTAGGAGTGCTGGAAGATGTGGTTGCAGAAATTTATCAAGCAAGATGCTGCAACATTTATAATTGTCTATTAGGCTTGTACAGTGCCTTCACCGACAAACCAACGATCTGACTACAACAACTATTGGCAAGGCCTTAGGCCCGAGAGAGATTCAGGTATAGAAGGATGTGGATGGGGTACTGACTTGTGACCCAAACGCATTTGCAGGTCTGGCGGTCAATCACTGAAAGGATCGATGTATATCCAATTATAATCCAATTTTCTACAGTTTGTGAGTTCATTCTCAAGCAGTGGCAAGGGTTTCAGTTTTCATTCGTAGTCGAATTTGATACATGCCAGATCCTTGGCATTCCAATTGCAACCTAGATTTCTCTTCTCTCATTCCATTACTCGACGAATCTTCCTTGTGCTATCTACCTCTGTTGTTGGTGGTGCGTTGCTATGAAAATGTGGTCCACAGAACGAGCAATATGGTGGTAGTGTTGGAGATATTGTTGCTGGAAACTCATTGTTATATTGGTTGTTTCTCAAAATCGCCCATGAAAATTAAAACTGTACAGTATCTGAAATTATGTGCAGTTGGTGCTCCTATAGTTTCCATATCACTTGGTGTGTTTCGAGGGTTTAAGGACACAACGACTCCTCTTTATGCAACAGTTGCATAAATTGCACAATAGCATTGTTCCAAGCCTCTCCACCAGACATGCCCAACACCTAAAAGTTGAGGTCACATGGGATTCTTAGATGGAGTGTCGACCATGGGAGTCTATGCCATGGAGCCAAGTACTAAAGCACGAGTACAAAATCGAAAGCTTTTGGCGCTAAATATTAGCATTCACCATTGGAAGATGTGTTTGTTACTTTGGTTTCAGCGTTTGAGGTATGGTGCATCATGTGATGTGGATTTATATTATAGTTTGTCCGCTTAAACTATCGAGGTTTATTGTTTCTAAAAACCAAGTGTTCATATCTAATGACCATCAAAGGAATATTGGGAATGATATGTAAAAGGGGGGTTTGAAAATCATATATGTTTTCCTTTTGTACATGATTTTTGCACATAAAAATTGCCTTCCAATTTGATGTAATTACCATGGAAGGGCCATAGTTTGGCCATAGTACATTTTCTGGGCATCATATTTGGCATGAGAGATTCCTTGAATTTTGATGTATGGGCCATGTAAAGGCCTTGAGCCTTTCGTTTCCTATTGAAGCATGTAATTTCCATGTAAAGATTTGTATAAGGAGAAGTCAAAGTAAATGAAGGCATATACCTTCATTATACTACCCATAATTGCCACATGATGGATCAAAGGCAATCAAGGGGCATTTAGAAAATTTTCCTCTGCTTAGAGTTCGATATATGGCCTTTAAAAGAGTTGGGCATTTGAAGTGCACATAATTTTGTAGTGGGGGCTTTGGCACCACTAGTGCATATATTACTGCACCTTTTGTAATGGGTAGATAAGACCATAGGGTTTTGTCAAATTTGTGCACCCTCTGGTATATCAAAGTGCCTTGTAAAACCAATGATTATGAAGCATTGTAATGGTTGTTTAGCCACTCTTGAGTGAGGAGAGTGAGAGGCGTTATTTTGTGCCTTAAGCCTTCATTGGCTTCATTTTGTAATCATCATTGTAAATAGTTGTATGAGGCGATTTGCCTATGCCATTTTGGTGATTCATTGAGTGGGCCTAATGGTTAAGAACATGTGTTTCCTCTTAAGAGGTCACAGGTTCAAATCCAGAGGGGGGTAGGGTATGTATACCTTTGTATACTTTACCAGTCAAATCGTTGGGCGAAGGGGGGTCCCTTGTCCCACAAACAAGGGGGTCTCATACACCAATTTGGTGTGCTGGCTTGGCCGTGACCTTAAAAATAGATTATTATTATTATTATTGTAAACTTGACCAAGAGTCTAGTTATAAACTCTTGGCAAGTAAGGTACTCCAAAGATTCAAGTACAGGTCATCATCTACATGTTGCAAGATTATGTAGGTGGGCTTCGACATTTCAGCTCCGAAGAACAAAGGTGAAGGAGACAAGAGATGTGCCTTTCCAAACTTTTGCTTTGCAGCGATTGCGAGTGTTGGCTTTGCATTTTGATTCTGAAGTACACATGTGAAGGAGTATTGAAAGAATGGCCTTTTGAGGACATTTGCATACCGATAGAGTTGATACTTTTGGAGACCAAAAGGTTCTTTGTGGGGAGGCGTGATCTGGACGGATTTTCTACATAGTGAAGGACTTTAATGTGTTCACCAAGTTGATTTTCAGAGTGGTGAAGTTATATGTTTTGAGTTTTATGTTTCGCATGTATTATTATGCTTTATGAGATGCCCATGCATATTATTTATGCTTTATGAGCTTTTGAAGAACTCATACATTATTATTCATTATTGATTTAAAATGATTAATACTTGTGAGGTAAATTAGACTCACGTATTTATCATTAAATTTTCATTTTGGAAATCGGTTTTTATGTGAGAAACCACCTCACACAAATTTGCCATTATTCTCAGTTTTAGGTTGAGAGAATAAAGGACATGGATGAAGAGTCTTTGGGTGGTTTTGAGACTTTTCCCTTTATGTACTTGAAGATGGTTTGAGATACTACATTCGTGGATCTTGTTTTTACTCTTTTGTAATTAGATCTTATTATTGTGGATCTAGGAGTTAATGCTCTTTCTTAAGATGGAGTGAGGAAAAACTATATAATGCCTTATGTGATCCCTTTGAAAGGGGGAGAGTAAGGAGGAGAGTAATGGAGAGTTAATGAGTGGAGTTAGAAAGCCATAGTGATACTACTCCTAAGCTTTGAGAGACTTATTCATGTAAGGTATTATCCTTCTTGATGTATGGAGAGGTATGAGTGTGAGCAGTGTTCTTGAATCCTCACTGAAGGAGAAGGCATATCTTATGTAATCACTTATGAGAAGGTCCCAACATCTTTTGAAGAAGGAATGAAAACGATCCATATTCCAATTGAAGTGGATCTGGAGATGTAGCCTAGGAGGGGTGAACTTCGTTACCAACATTGGTTGTCTCTCTCACTTGTCTTTTCGTGTGCTTTATTCCATTTTGAGTTCATGTGGGTTATGTATTATTGTTTACAAGCATGGTTAATCATGGATTCATAGGCCCTTTAATCCTTATGAAAATACTTCGTCAGAAAATGATTCTTAATTGAAAACTTACATAAAGCACCTGCACATTTTCAGATCAAGTTTTCCCTTGGTTGGAAGATGTCAACATAATCTTCGGTCTACATAGGATTCACAGATGGGGCCAGTTGTCATACACAAAACTTGGCTTCTGTCTCTTGGGTTGTTTACTCACCTGAGGGTCTATTGGTGTCTTCAAGTGGCGTTTGCCTAGGGCCATCAACGAATAATGTGGTCGAATATAGCGTCGTTATAAATCTTTTGCGCGATGCCATTTCACATGGTATTAGTTCTTTAGAAGTTCGCCTGGACTCCTAGTTAGTAGTATGTCTGTTGAACGAAAGTTACTGTGTGTGATACCCTTCTCTACTCTGATGATTCCTACGGGTACGACTTTTGGAACGACATTTTTATTTTATTACTTATCATCACATACCTAGGAGTTCTAATTATGTATATGATGCATACACTAATTATGTTTTAGATTGGAATTTGTCACATAACTAAAGCAAAGAAAACACTTTCACCAATGTACATATTGTAATATAAGTAAAGCCGAAGGTCACTGTTTTTTATATTTCATCCCTCCAAAAAATATGGTGTTATAGTACAAAATTGGGACTCACACCCTCAAGATACATATACGACTGATCAATACAATAATCACAATATATATGTTTGTGGCACCAGATGAGTGTCATGATAACATAGTATTATGTTTGTGAGACATCAAAAGAGTCACACCCAAGCATGGGGCACACCTACCACCTGTCGTTGCATCGCCTCCAATAGATCCTCTACCTGAACCATGGGNCATATTGTAATATAAGTAAAGCCGAAGGTCACTGTTTTTTATATTTCATCCCTCCAAAAAATATGGTGTTATAGTACAAAATTGGGACTCACACCCTCAAGATACATATACGACTGATCAATACAATAATCACAATATATATGCTTGTGGCACCAGATGAGTGTCATGATAACATAGTATTATGTTTGTGAGACATCAAAAGAGTCACACCCAAGCATGGGGCACACCTACCACCTGTCGTTGCATCGCCTCCAATAGATCCTCTACCTGAACCATGGGAATTCTCTGTGTCAAACGAGACAGGTTTCCTTGTACATTTTGAAGCACTCTATTTACATCTCCTCCCGCTGGCTCATCCCCCCGGTGCCTCCGTCGGTGTCTTTGTAGTCCGCCTGATCATCGTGGACCCACATCTGCATAACATACATGTTTTAATTAGTACTTGACATCATCCAAAAATATTTTTGTTTTCTTATACAAAAATACAAAAAAATGAAATATTAAAAAAAAATTGCATACTTATGTCTCTGTAGGCCGAACCTGGTGGTAATGGCATGTTTGGATATCCTCTAAAGTTGATCCCTGCATAAGGGTATTCCTTCAGAGCTATCACCTACCACTGCCACCAGAAGAAAAACTCATCAATGTAGGGTGTTGGTACCCTACCTCCCCCCAACCGCCTCATCACCTCGGTCCATCGTGCCATGGTTGGATCGCGAGGTCCATGCAGAACAATCTCCACTCTAGGGAACAAGCGTAGAAACCGCTCGAAGAAAAACTACACATGATAGACGCAAACCCGAAGTTCCTCTTCCTACCTTATTTGCAGTCTGTTAGCTGGCTTTTCATATTGGCTAACAATGAGGTGCACCAGTCGTAAACCGTAGGTCTTAAGCACTCCACTAAATATAACATAAGTGGATTAGATGCCTGATGCAATGAACCTGACCCTATGATCCGTGCCAATACTAGGACAACAATCTTGAGACTCAAATTTTTTATCGCTCTTATCGAGAGTTGGCTCCTTACCTTCTCGGTCCCTACAATGCAATGAGTGGCTATGTAATCCTCTATGTTCATGCCACTCCCACCTCCCCGGGCATTGAGGTTCACCACCTCACCCCGACGTGACAATATGATAAAAAATTATATGTCCTCAACTTCAATCCTCAATGGTTTCCCATCAAGGTTGAAGGTCTCTGTATCTGGATCCCAGTGGTTCACTAACATTTGGAGCAGTGTCACTTGAGACCTCATGCCTTTGAGAGCCCAAAAATTATATAGCCCACATCTCCTTAATTCCATTTGGGCCCCTGGATCCCTCTCCACTGCAACATCAACCTCTTCATTCTCTCTTTCTCTCCACTCTAGCACCATCCTGCAAGTTTAAAATAAATTTTTTATTCAATAACAATTTAAAAATGCAATCCACGAACTTGTACGCGAGTTGCAATTTACATAGTCGCGTATAGGGTTGCATATACGTGGTTTGTTTTTTATAACAGTCGCGTATAGGGTTACATATACGTGGTTTGTTTTTTATAACAGTCGTGTATAAGGTTGCGTATACACGACCTGATGAACTATAGCCCGCGTACACCCTAGTTTCTAATTTGCACCTTGAAATACTCAAAAAATGAAACCTAATTGCAAATACTAATCCACTAGAAATGAAGAGAAGGGAAAGATGACTTACATGGTCCGGACGGTTGTCAATTCCGTCACGCGTAGCTCCCGCAATCCGCAGTTGAAATCCAGGGGCAATTTGGTCCAAAATGCACTATTTGGGTAAAACTTGGCTAAAATCGAGCTAATCATACTGGTCCTATGATTAGAGGGAATGTTTCTATCCCCATTTTTAAAAATAGGAACAATGAGGCTTTGCGTCCATGGTTTACAGAAGCCATGATTGACTTCTAAATTGAAGAGCTTGTGTATGTGAGAGATGAGGATAGACCCTCCGATTTTAAAAATTTCAGCTTGGTAGCCTTGAATGTCCTTAGCTTTCCCATTTGCAAGTCGCTTAACCCCGAACTCTATTTCATCCAAAGAAAAAACTTCATCCTCTTTAGGGACAATAGGAATGGTATCCATGGCATTAGAGAACTTGTAAAGACTTTTAAGGTAGGAATTCTAGTCCCTTAAGGGAATCATATTATTTTCTTTAGTATTTTCCTCCATAACTTCTTATGATCCATCTTAGATAGTTGTGAAAGTTATTCTTTCATTTTATTGATATAATACCTTTTTTTCCTTTTAATTAGGGATTTGTACGTATTGATCTCATTGAGTTTTAAGGATTGATTAAAATCATCCCTAATGGATTTCCTATCAAATTTACAATCTTTATCATACCAAGGGTTGGTCGTTCTATTATTCTTTTTACAAGACACCTTGAAAGATAACTTGTTAATAGAAGTGGAAAAGGTAGTTGTAAAATTACAATAGAGGTCTTTAATGTTGTCCTTATAAGTTAGGAGATGTAATTCACTATTTAATTCCTTTAAGAAAAGGTCAACTTTACTTTTGTCAAAGCGCAATTGCCTTTGATTATCAGAATTCACTTCAATGGCACTCCTATGCTTGGCAAAGTTTAAAGTTAGGGTTAAAGGTCTATGATCAGAGTCAGGTTCATGGTAATTTAAAAGGTCAAAAGTTACTATTTGGTTGGAAATGGGGATATCATATATCACATAATCTATGACACTACTACCTAGCCCATGAATACAAGTCATCTGGTTGGAGTTTGGCCACTTCATTACTCCATTCCAAATTATTAGGTATTGAGAGCTGCAGAACTTGACCAACTCAGTACTAAACAAATTCTCAATTAGGTATTCAGAGCTTCATTTGTAGCTATTAGATAAAACAAGGTCCTCATCTAGCCATAAAGGATTATGGTTGGAATCATTGCTTAAAAGAGTAGCTTGGTTAGTTGTAGTCCTAGCATTAAAGTCTCATAGCACAAGGATATTACCTTCATTTTTCAAACTAAAAATATCTTGTTCTAAATTATTATAGGGACAATTTCTATCTAGATTGTTTTTCTTATAAAAAGTAGAATTAATAGGTGCAAAATAGCAAATTTCTATATACATCTTCTTAGCATTGGCATCTGAAATTTCTATCCAAATGTACTGATTGAAAGGGTCGATCTTATGAAGTTGAATGTGAGGATAAATGATCTTTCTAATATAACAAGCTATGCCCCCAATATTAAATTTTGGGTGAGTAGACATGGCACGATAGTTACACACAAATAATATTCGTATTCCATACACATCAAGAAACAATACACATATATAGTTGGAGTCAGATCCAACTAATTCCAAACATAGATATGGAGGTTGAGATAATCTCTCAACAACCTCTAACAAATCTCCAAACTCGGCACATTGCATTAATGGAAGCATTATCTCCAACACCCCCTTTTAATGCTTACATTACAAAACTCATTAACATCACATAAATACATATTACAAACACTATTCTTCGAATTTCTGGTCTTCATCAACATCTTCTACCCACTTCTGAACTATCATAGACTCCACTCTTTCTCAACTCTTCATCTCGAGTTGCCACTTCATTCATCACATATATAGTTGCTTCTGACCATCGATGGTGTATTTGTTATGACTGGGGATTCTTGACATACCCTGAAGAATAGTCTAGATATTGAAACATCCCGTGGATACACTACCATCTGTGAAATTCCCTCGAGGAGCAAATTTCAACAATTATATAGGAAAGTGATCTGGCCACTGCATATATTTAGTAGTCAATCATACATTTTGACCTTTTTTTTTACAAACTCACAAACATACAAAGATAACCTGCCACTGCTGGTCTTGAAGCATCGAAGTACAACACAAACTTCCAGATTTTAACAGACTTACATACATACTCAAACCAATCATGCGTTCTTATAGCATCGAAGAACATTAAGAACTACAAGCTTGAATTATGTCACTCTGTTATATGATTAATTGTTCATAATATAATTTTACAAACAAATAATAATGCTAATACATACTTAAATGATGCATATCACATCGGGAACACCGCAAAGCCAAATCAAACTGTAATTCAAATTCACGCATTGTTGCAAGACAATTGGTGATGCAGGGCTTGTATATTGCACGAGTTTGTCCATCAACTCTACCAGTCATATTCCCATCCTCGGTAGGCTCTTTCACACCCCATCAAGCAACAATAACCAAACTGACCATAAAACATGTAGTAGTAAATGCTGGAAGGAACATAAAGTGGTTGAAATCCTTTCCACTGTTGTTGAACACAACACATTTCTACTTTCAGTTGATGGGCTCCTTTGTTATTGGACTATGTCCTGTTTTCTGATGGTGTCTCATCAAATGACCAACCAATCTTCCCTCACAATCGTCAGTTCAGGACTCAAACAGATGTGGCTGACTTCTCTTCAAACCAACCACAATCTTTACCAAAACTGGAGCCAACACTAGATGAAAATATAAAAAAATTCTGTCAAATTTGAACCGGAAAACATCACACGATTGTACCACTCTGGAACCAATTTGTTGGAAGACACAATCGGATTCGTAATGAAATTTGAACACTCAAGCTTACCAAGAGAAGGGACAACGATGGTAGAGCCAACAATAATGGTAGTCCATGGATCTTTGGAATGATCACATCTCCACTACAACTTTTTCACATAGGCAACTATCCTCACTTCGTCGTCGCACAACAACATTTTCTCTCACAACAATATCTTAACACATCAAATACTCACTGGCAATTTACCTGGTTTTACACACATCTAATTATTGCACACAAGCTATTCTATGCTAATCTATGTACATAGGATTATCCTCATGTCTCCCCCATGTTCTTGACTCTCTCGTGAGGGAGTTAAGCCAGTACAGGGTTTGATACCATATTCAATTTTAGGTGAGCAGACATGACACAATAGCTACACACAAATAATATACGTATTCCATACACATCGAGAAACAATACACATATATAGTTGGAGTCAGATCTAACTAATTCCAAACATGGATATGGAGGTTGAGATAATCTCTCAACAACCTCTAACAAATCTCCAAACTCAACACATTGCATTAATGGAAGCATTATCTCCAACATCCGATCCCTCTACGATGAGACTTTTTATTCCAAATCGACCACAAGATAAATCCTTTTATCTTAGAGACCTTAAACTCTTCATACTCCCAAATTTCAACTAAACAAATAATATCAATATGAATAAATTACTTAAATAATTACACAAAGTTTAAATTTATATCAACTAAATACAAATACCAATAATGTGAAATTTACCTTTTTACAAAGAGTTTCAATTTATATTAACTAAATACAAATACCAATAATTTGAACTTTACCTTTTTGTAATGAAAAACAATACTTATGGCTTACTAAAAAAAAATACTCGTGTCACTTTGTTTTTTTTTTTTTTTTTGAAAAACAATATATTTACTAAAAATACTGTCACTTTGTTTTTTTTTTTTTTTTTTTTGACAAGAACGGCTATGTTGCATTAATCGGGTTTTCTCGCTTGTTTTAATCGGTTAAGGAAATCAAGAAGCACCGGTGACCCCAGCTGGTGACCTCTAACAATGTTGCCAACCTTCTTGTGAATGTCTTGGGAGACCAATCCCATCTGCTTCTTGAGCTAATTCGATAAAATGACAAAAATTGCATACATGAGTAAATTCTCACAAATTGTGAGCATAGTAGAAGACAGAAGCAAAGCATTAAACCGAGGGGGATGAAATTTTCCCCTTCAAGTAGGGATCCAGCTTTTTCTGAGAACCTAAAGAAATGTTGGAGGCCGCCTCCTTTTCTCTGTGCGCTTTGTTGGTCCTTCGCCCTCGGGTAAGGGGTGGAGACGGAACTGATTTGTCTTCAGGTTTAGAAGTTTCTAGAGAGCTGCTAGATGGGACTGAAACACCCAGACCTGCAAAGGCAGAGGGTTCCGGAACTGAAGCTCGAGTTTCTCTCGCTGCCAATGAATCTGGGGGGGTGGAATTCAGAAGGCTTTTGTCTGCCGGAGGATCTTCCTTAACTGTTGTTGCTTCTGGATCTAGGGCTTCATCTTCCTTCAGCGCATCAAAGCTGTTTTTGTTTTCTAAAGTTGCCTCTGCCGTATGCGTGGCCTTCGGAGCCTGGGCTAGCGGATCCTTTCGCCTTGGCTGCCTTCGTCGGTTAGTTACTGGCTGAAAATCATCTTCATTGATTGGTCTCGGCTCCTCAGAGGCTTTGGGGCAACTTTTTGCGAAATGACCGTAAGCATGGCACCAAAGGCACTTAAAAGGAATCTGCTCGTAGTCTAGCTCTTAGATATGGCACCATTCCCCCAGGGAGAGCTTAATGGCTTCCGTAATTCCTTTCTCGAGATTAACCTCAACACAAATCCGAGCGCATGTAAACTGATCCCCTTTCGGCTCTGCCCTGTCCAGGAAACACCCAAGCTTATTTCCAATGTCCTCCAGAGATCTTATCCCCCAGAGATGCAAGGGAAGATGAGGCACCCTAACCCAAACAGGGGCTGCTGTGATCTCGGCTTTGGAATTGAATTCAAGAGTCCAGGGGGCTAAAAACAACCCTCTCGACCCCATGAAATAGGGTCTAGATCTGAAAACTAGATCACGGTCCTCTTGCCTCGTGAAAGTGAAGACAAAAAAACCCCTGCCTACTGCGCACAGAGAAACGTTTCCCTGTATCAACATCTTCCAACAATCGTCCATCCATGCCTCCACCGTTTTGGGGCTAGGCCATAACCCCRTGAACTTTYCGATGAGGGCCTTTTCTGTTAGAAGGAGGGCAAGCTTGCAAGGGTCCTCTGGAGATAGCTCCAGAGAAGGGATCTCCTCCATCTTCTTAACAAACTTAGCCGAGAGAGGAGGCTTGGGTTTTGGTCCTGCTGCATGGACTAACGTTTTGAATGCTTCCAAAGGATCTTCTTCCAAATCGACAATCGGATCTGGGGCCATTGTAGTAGGGCGGCGACCACCAGCAAGCAAGAGGACGGGCAAGTCGCAGGGGCAGGTGAGCCCACTGCTCCAAATCGCGTGCCAAACACGCAGGCGAGAGGGACGTTCTGAAATACTCCGATCCGCGGCCCTGTATTCAAAGGGGGGCCCTGGTCGGCTGCTGCAGGCGAACACCCAAAACGAAACCCCTGCAACTTAAAAAGCAACCTGGAAACGAACCAAATCCGACCCAAACCTACACGGACTGAAGCGAAGACCTCGATTTGAAGGTTATTCTCTGCAGATCGTTACCCAGAACATGCCCACCACATCGCCCAACGCAACACCAGTCACTTAAGCATTATCCAAAGTCCTCGCGACGCAGAGATTGACGAACAACGAGTACCTCTGGTATGAAAGAGCCGAAGCCCTGTCATTGTCCCCAAGGGTTAGGGTTTCCCCTCATTACTCGTGTCACTTTGTTACCATCATACATCATACTACGATGTCATAATAATGGCTTTTGCATATTCTTACATCACACTCTATGTATATGATTATGGTTTTTTGGTGTGTTGCATTTCACATATGCTTTAGAATGTTCATGAATAGGTTATTTTTTTTAATTCATTGATTGATTTTATTCGGATAATGAATGGTCGAATATTTTGTTTTCTTTGTTTAAAATATTTATTATTTAATTATTTTAATATTATGGAAATTTTAAATGATTAATTTTTAAAAATATTTAATATTATTTTCATTTAAAAATTATAAAAAAATTATTTTTATTTTTTAATTGTTTAATTTGATTTTAAAAGTTATATATATATATATTCTAAATCTTTTATGTATGAATATGATAATTGTTTTTTCCAAATCTTTCCTCTATGAATTGGGTTTGAATAATCTTTTTTAAACTCTTAGCTTAGTGAAGCCTTCAGATAGCTTTTGTTGGTAGGACAATGCTTTGGGGTGCTCTTAGTGAGTAGGTAGTGCTGGTTTGCATGACCTGGTCCAAGTAGTGAGGGAGATAATGCCCAAGTAGTGAGGGAGATAATGCCCTGAATTCACTTGATTAGTGAGGGAGAGATCTCAAGTGAGGGATAGATTGGTTTAATTACTTGAGGAGTGCAAAGAGAAGAGAAATAAGTATATAACCTTCAATGAACTAAGTCTTGATGTATTCATATTCCTCTTTTAATCTCATGCATTTATACCTCTGCTCTTTTCATTGGAAATAGGAATTGAAGAATCATAATCTCTTATTTCCTCGTCTTTCTGGACTTTTACTCTAACCAAGTTTTGATGTATTCATAACCAAGTTTTGATGAACTCGAGTTCATCTTTCAATCTTATATTTTAATATCTCATCTCTCTTCAATGTATCAAAAAATAGATGGAATTATATCTAACATCACCTCTTACAAGATTCTCCTATATGAAAGAAAACTATACCCAATAAAATGGGACATGATGAGAAAATGAATTCCATATAAATAGAAAATAGCAACCATGGAGAACCACATGATAACCAAGATGAAATAATAAGGAGAAAGAAAACTTGGAACCAATAGTGAGGATAATAATTTGGAGATTGAGATATACAAGAAGAAAAGTACCCAATGGATAAAAAACAATGGAAAATCATCTACACAAATGCTACAAGAAGAGGAAATGGATAAAACAACAATATTACATAAAAAAGATTCAATGGAGAGGAGGAGATTAAAGTGCAAAACCATTTAAAACTTATCATCCAAGGGCATGAAAAAAAGATGATGATACAACTAAAAATAAACTCACATAGGGTGAGATGTGAAACATGAAGATAGGAACAACTAAATGAGTCTTGGGAGAAAATATGGGGGTAGAAACTCAAAACGGCTTTCTCCTACATTACTCAATGTATAGCAAGTCGAGGTGAGGTAGATTTTGTACATAAAAAATTAAGAATCAACATTTCAAAAAGATATAATGAGAGATACAACAAAATTAGTTAAGAAAATGATGTAAACTAGAAGTAAATAGTTGTGAGTAGAGTCAATGAATAGATAACTTTTGATGCATAGAAAATGACACTAAATCTACTAAAATAGATAGTAAATCTATAACTTAAATCTGAAATTACACTAATATCTCTAATTATTATTAATCTCTTTCCCCATAAAACAAAATATAAACTTTCATTTCCCACCTATACCTTGGTTAACATTGTAATAAAAAAATATCAACCTATCTTTGAAATCACTCTATACAGCCTTTTCTCTTTCTTATGTACATCAAAATCAAAACGTGAAGATACCTCTGGCTCTCAAGTGGGTTGGTAGCAATACCAATTCCCTGAACCCTTTACTGGTGATGAATGGACAGCCAAAGTGCTTTGCTGGTGATGAGTGGACACCCAAAGTGGGGGTTGGTAAAGGGCAGTGGACAAATTCAAAGCAATCAAACTTGAAACTGTTAAACCAACTCACCAAAAAAAGGGTTCAACCAATACCAATCCGACAGGTGTGAAAGGAAAGATCGCAGCGTTTTCCAATGGAACAGAATATAGTTATTTTATTCCTATGAAAGTATCGTAGGAAAATAAATCCTTTGCTCCACAAACTTTGGAAAATACATTTTCTACACTGCACCGACAACGTTTTCTACCACGACATGAAAGCTTACACGTAAATTAAAACTAAAACACCATTTACGCGTATATTTCTACCAACCGATGGCTGAGATTGGATGACGTGGGTAATTCTGAGGCGTCCGATTGGAAAAAGTCACCGACGGCTTCGATCACTGGTTCATTACTCGTGGTCTGTATGGCCTTTAAATTGATGAACCGAGGAAAGACCAATGCGTCATTGGTTTAGCTAAGCTCTATTAGCTCAGGCCTCTCTGCTTCGATTGGATTCTCAGTCTCTGCTGTGCTGTGCTGTTTGCTCTGCTCACTTCAGCCCAGGTAGGCACAATACGGCCTTAATTACTGTTCTGAAAATGGTTCATTGATTTATGACCTTAAATGGATCAGGCAGGGTCTATTATAGCCCAAATACCTTGTGGGTTCTCATTTATTGACTAGATCTTTATTCTGTTGGAACTGGATTTGGTGTATGATTCCCAAAATGGGTTTAATGAGGAGGAAGTAGATTGGGTGTATGATTCCCAAGATTTGTTTGTTTATCAGTTTTTATTGTGTAGATCTCTAAGCTGCCTAATTTTGGCCTTGATGTTAACAACGAGGTCAAGATCTGAAGGGGAATTGCTAAAATCTGTCTAGGAATTTAGAAATATCGGGTATATATGCAGGTGTTTTGTTAAATGTGCGGAATAGCGAATTTTTATGTTTTTATTCTTTACTTCTATATCTGTTGTAGAAAATGAGTAGCTCTATATAGATCCATCTTAGTGTGATAATTATCCAAAGAGGTGCTCGGATCCAGTATTGGTCTGTTTTCTTCTGATTAGACATGCCTCTATCCAGATTTGGAGATCTATAATCATGCCTTTTGTTTAAATCTGAGATCTTTGATCCAGACGGATTTGAATCTGAACACTGCAGGCATTTTTAGAAATGTTTTAGAGATCTGTTGGATTAAGCTAGGGTTGTGGGATTTACTTATGGATTTTGACTGTTGTTGCAGATGGAGACCTTCTTGTTCACATCTGAGTCTGTAAATGAGGGACACCCAGACAAACTCTGCGACCAGATTTCCGACGCAGTGTTGGATGCATGCCTCATCCAGGACCCCGACAGCAAGGTAGCGTGCGAGACTTGCACTAAAACGAACATGGTCATGGTTTTTGGTGAAATCACCACCAAGGCCGATATCGACTATGAGCAGATCGTTCGCAAGACCTGCAGGGAGATTGGTTTCATTTCTGACGATGTGGGTCTTGATGCTGATCACTGCAAAGTGCTGGTTAACATTGAGCAGCAGAGCCCTGACATTGCCCAGGGAGTTCATGGGCACTTTACCAAGAGGCCTGAGGAGATTGGAGCTGGTGACCAGGGTCACATGTTTGGATATGCAACTGATGAGACCCCTGAGCTGATGCCCCTGACCCATGTGCTGGCTACCAAGCTGGGAGCGAAGCTCACCGAGGTCAGAAAGAATGGAACCTGCCCCTGGTTGAGGCCTGATGGGAAAACCCAAGTGACCATCGAGTACAGAAATGAAGGGGGTGCCATGGTTCCTGAGCGCGTTCACACTGTTCTCATCTCTACTCAGCACGATGAGACAGTGACCAATGATCAGATTGCTGCAGATCTGAAGGAGCATGTGATAAAGCCGGTGATTCCTGAGAAGTACCTGGACGAGAACACCATATTCCACTTGAACCCATCTGGTCGATTTGTGATCGGAGGACCTCATGGAGATGCAGGCCTCACTGGCAGGAAGATTATCATTGATACTTATGGAGGGTGGGGAGCTCATGGAGGAGGTGCATTCTCTGGGAAGGATCCCACCAAGGTGGACCGAAGTGGGGCATACATAGTTAGACAAGCTGCCAAGAGCATTGTTGCAGCTGGACTTGCAAGGAGATGCCTTGTGCAGGTGTCTTATGCCATCGGAGTGCCGGAGCCTCTGTCCGTCTTTGTTGACTCGTATGGTACAGGCAGCATTCCAGACAAGGAAATTTTGGAGCTCATTAAAGAGAACTTTGATTTCAGGCCTGGCATGATCACAATCAACCTTGACCTGAAGAGAGGAGGAAATGGGAGGTTCCAAAAGACCGCTGCCTATGGCCATTTTGGCAGGGATGACCCCGACTTCACCTGGGAGACTGTTAAGCCTCTCAAGTGGGACAAGGCTCAAGCCTAAATTAGAAGCATTTTTCTTCATTGCCAATAACTTCATCTGTGCTGTTTTCTTTTCTAGTAGTATTTAATAATGTGTTAGTAATTGTGTTGTGTTGTCACTCTAGCTTTGACCTGTAACTGTTTGGGTTATAGTGGCTGATTTTGTACTCCATATTTTCATATAATATTGACCATATTATTGGCTGATTTTGTAATTCATATGATCATTCATATTATTTTTAGGATTCCATTCACATATTGGCCATATTATCCTCTGTATTCCATATTGTTTCGACGGATGCTCCATCAACTTGCAGCACTATAAGCTGCTGCTGGTAATGTATGCGTTGGACTGTAATGGCTAAGTTGATTATTCTATGCCCAGTTGATTCTTAAGCTGCAATAACAATCTCTCATTATGGCTTTGATTTAATTCCCTAAGATTGATGATATCATTTCTAGCATATAAGTGAGCTTAATTCGATTCATTATCTACATTATCTGTGGCTGATTTTGTAATTCATATTACAATTCATACTATTTTAGGATTCCATTCACAGATTGGCCATATTATCATCTGTACTCTATTGTTTTGAGAGATGGTCCATCATCTTGCAGCATTATAAGCTGCTGCTGGTTATGTATGCTTTGGCCTGTAATAGCTAAGTTGATTATTTTATTCCCAGTCGATTGTTAATGTGCAAGAACAATCTCTCATTATGGCTTTTTTGATATAATTCCTTAAGATTGATGAATGCTTTGGACTGTAATAGCTAAGTTGATTACTTAATTCCCAGTTAATTGTTAATGTGCAAACAATCCCTCATTATGCTGTGATTTAATTCTTTAAGATTGATGATATGGTTTCTATAGTTTGATTCATTAATTTAAACTTTCTGTTGAGGGGAATGTGTGATTCATTACTTTAAGATAACTGTTTTGGTTCACTTTTTGTACTTGAAAAGATGCTATATTTGGTTTTATCCACGGGAAGTGGGCATGAACAATAATCAATATGGAAAATATCATGAGCCCCCAAGCAGGGGAATCAACCCTCTTTTGTTTTCCCAATGGCATTATTTAGATCATAACAATATGTCATGATCCTAGTTGGAACTTCAGGATTTACCGTTCAAAAATACAGGAGCTCGTATCCACCTCTCTTTTCAAGAACTAATAGTTGCACACCACTCACATATTTAAGAGTCAAATGCTGCATAACTAAAATCAGTGTGTTTCTGTTTTTCCAATGGAATTTTTTTGGGGCATTGCAATTTTGTTTTCAATCATAGTTGAAACTTTCAAATTGCCAACCCTGTGTGTATTGTAAAGAAGTAATTTGCTGTCAAATATAGATAACTTAATTTCAGGTGTCAAAATTCTTTTTAAAATGTGATGTGCAGTTTGTAACCTGTCTGGCGAATTCTCACGATTTGCCAATTGGCACATTTTAAGAATAATTTCTTATTATGGTTTTTGTGTTTATGTCTTTTAAAGATTCATGATAGGACTTCAACTACAGTATATTCTGTCAACGTCCTTGATTGTGAGTGGAATTGGATTCTTTACTTTACAGAAGTATATGCTAGGAGATATACCAAAACTCCCAAGACTGTTTGCAAAAATAATGGCAAAATGGATTGATATGAGTTTGAGAACAATTTTTCATTGTGGCTTTGCTTAATGTCCTTAAAACATTGACGATAGAATTGGATTCTTTACTTTACAGATCTGCTAGGAGATATACAAAAACTCTGAAGATGGGTTTACAAAAAGTGGATTGATACGAGTTTAGAACAATTTATCATTATGGCTTTGTTTGCTTTATGTCCTTAAATATTGATGATAAGACTTAACTACAGTATATCCCGTCAACATCCTTGATTCTGAGAATATCAATTCATATACTTCACTGAAACTCTTAAAATGGTTTGCAAAAATAATGACAGAATGGATGAATTCAACTCCAAATCTGGCTGGTCGACCACAAACTCAACCTGCTATCCAGAAATCTGGCCTGGACTACCCACAGCTCCAGGTTCCTGTGGCTAGTGACCATCTTCCTCTGGTTTAATGTGCTAATGATAGTTCCGCTAAATTTATTGCTTACTAGTATCAGAGGTCTGGAGACTTTAGCTCCATTTCACTCCAGTTATCAGTGTGTTAGACAGGCTACTATCAAAAAAATTTCAGCTACCCTAACTTTCTGGCATGCTGTAAAAAGCTAACCTAACTTTCAAACCAATTTGGACAAGTTGGTTGTTTTTTTGCTGCTGGTCTGATTTCCCTTTCTAATTTGTTTTTTTTTTGTTTTTTTTGCTGCTGGTCTGATTTCTCTTTCTAATTTGTTTTTTTTTGTTTTTGCAGTTATTGTACAATGCCCTTTCTAGATAATACAAATTAGTGTGGATAGCTTAAAAAAACATAAATACAAATTAATGTGTTATGTTTCTAATATACATTTATGTAATTACATCAAACATCAATTATTATACTGAGTTAATCTCATAATTATATATAAATCAACAAACTTGTCTTCAGGTAGACAAACTACTCGGATTACACAATCAACCAGCTGAGAGAATATCTCAATCATACACCAAAATAGGATTTTACAAATCTAACTCTCAAACAACTTTCTAAAAATAAAATTAGACAACTCATAAAAATTCACACTACTTCTCAATACATTAACAATTAGTAAGTATAAATTATATATTCCAACATATTCCATTTTTAATTGATTAAAAACTAGTCTTAATCAAACTGCAATTAATTTTCAACTCTACTGTAAAAGTAGTCAAATTTATGTGAGTAGGTCCAATAATTACTTATACTAATCCATTATGCCGACTATTTGTTGTATTGCATTGTGTAGTTGAAGACATAACCTGTAACTATCTTATATTGTCACTCTGTAGATCACCTATACTATCCAGTTTCCATTCGGCCGAGTTGATTATTTTAAATACGGTTTATCGTGGCTGTGCAATAACTCATTGTAACTTATTTTTAGTGATTTTTTTTTATCTTTTACTTGGTCTACTATATTATTACCAGATTTGATTTAACTTGTATTGACTAATCATATGTATTAACAGATTTTAAAGTATATTTTTACTTTTGCAAGTTAGCTCTACTACATAGCCAGCTGGTTATTCCTGCACAATCAATATTCTGCAGTTTACAAATGGCGTTCCAGAATTCATCGTCACTTTTAGCATTTAAAAGCTTTTATATCTGGTCTTATCCATGCGCAGTGGGCGGGAACAGGAACAAATGTACGGGACAATCTTGGTCTTATCTACTGGACAGGATTAACTATTGTAGGGGCAAATTGTTTTTAGGAAAGATTCTAGGACCTGCCTTTAATTCCCAAGTTGTTTAGAATCAAATTTGTGTAATATTTCATGGCATTTGTGTGATTTTGTTACGAGAATGAGAGTAAGTACCATGCATACTAAGAACATGGTATCATAATTATATTGTATCATGGAATGGAATTGATGAAAATGGTATCATAATAATATTGTATTATGGAATTGAAAAGAATGATTTTTTTTTTTAAGGTGGTAAGATCTATTATAATTTAATTTAGTTGTTAATTAATAGTGAGGATTGTTATTTTTGGTTGTTATTTGTAAATATGGATTGATTTTATAGTTATTTAAGGAAAATTATGTCATTTGAAACTACTTAAAAATTTGGATTCATCACTTTGACCATTAGACTTCTTCCTTTTAGATTTCAGTTTCCTAATCATCTCTATTCTTTCCCGCATTCTTTTTTTGTATACAGTTTCTTTTCCTCGCCTCTAACCATTCCTCTCTTTTCATAATTTCTCTTCATCTCTCTGAAATCCCCTCATCTCACTGTTTTCTCCTTTTTAACCTATTGACTTTATTTGATTTTATTATTATCTCAGATTATATATATTAAATCTCACACTTAATTAAAGAAATCATTTTATTCTATTATTATCTCATATAAAATACACTAAATCTCACTCTTAATTAAAGAAATCATTTTACTTTCTTTTATTTTACTATTATCTCATTAAATACATTAAATCTCAAGAAATAAATCTTTTTTTTTATTAATCTATCTCAACAAGTCATTTTAATTCTTTATTTTAATACTTTATTATTATTCTCATTTTTATTTTTATATATTCTCAAGCCCTTCTTTTTACTATATTGAAAATCCTATTAATATCTTTCTCATCACCTTTATCTAATACCATATATTAATACTTTATTTACTTCATTAATACTTTATCTCATAATCTGAGAGACCATTTCTAATACTTTATTCATTTCTATTCTTTATGGTATCTCCTCAACTTAGTACTTTTATTACTTTATTAAAAATACTATTAATATTATTATGAGTTTTTCTCATCATTTTTATTGAATACTATATATTAATACATTGTTATTTTCATTAATACTTTATTTCCTAATCTCAACAACTATTTTTAACACTTTATTCTTTTATATTCCTTATCCTTCATCCTCTCCTTAACCCTTACTTACCAATCTTCTTTTATAAATACAAACCTTAACACTTTTTTTCAAAGTATTAGCTTATTGTGTCCCAAGTCAAACATTAAACCTCATACAAAATTGTCCATAAAATTTTATTTGAATGTGCACCCTTGCATCTTCTCTTTGTCCTGTGAGCACTTCGTAAATCTGTGGTAGAAATAAGTGTAACATATAGGAGGATCCGCCTAACTTGTCACCCACAAATCTTCTCTCTGTTTGGGTTGGTGTTTGTCAACCTAAGTGCTCATGCGCTGATTTTCACTCTGTAAATTTGCAATTAAAAATGTTATAACAACACAAGAAAGAGATCTTTGGCATGCAATTAAGCAGCCAAATAGTTTGTGAGAACAATTTTGAATTTAAAGGTGGAAAATCATGCAATTAAGCAGCCAAACAGTTTGTGAGAACAATTTTGAATTTAAAGGTGGAAATTTTTCTTAACGTTAGCATAAAAAATGTTGAAAAGAAAGAGAGATGAAAATGCTTATAAGTGGTAAATATTACCTATATAAAAGGCTACATAAACGTCTAAACATTGCACAAAGTACCAACAAGCTTTGAGAGCCAGTAAGAAGCATAATCAAGCTTTATTATGCATAAGCCAAGAAGTTGAATACACCATAGAGACATATATAGAACTGGTCCAATGTTGATCCCTGCACAAAGTATAGAAGCTATAATAGAAGAGGAGAAGAAGAACAAGAGAGAGATATGCTATTGCTGCCAAAATAAAACTCTACCCCTCATCCAAAAGCAGCCTCTTCCTTTTAATGATCAATGAGGTTGAATCACCCATGTAAGACTCCTACTCTAACCCATGCACATTAGTGAGTTAAGTGAGGCGAGGTGGCCTTGAACATAAGTTGATGTGGAGGTATGCTTTGTCCATGAGAAACTCCTCCTCATGCATATTAGTTGATTAGTGATGAAGTAATGAGAGAGTGTAGTAAAGTAGTAATGTGATGGATTCCAAGTGGAGATACCCCGAGTCTAACTGATAATAATGTGGAGAGAGAGAAAGCTTGCGCCTAGTTAACTTGACCACATGCCTAGTTATCTCTTCCATGCACACATGTGACCTAGTTAACTCCAAGAAGGTGCTAACTCACTCCTAAATCAATGCATGTGTCCTAGTGGTCTTCAATTGACTCATGCAAATGCCTTGATGACTTAGACAAAGCCCCAATCTAACTCCAATGCTTACCACCTCACTCCAATGTCATGCATGCACATGTCCTTGCATGCATGCGTCCAAACCCTGCCCCATGTCACTCCTAGAAGCTACCACTTGTCATAACTTGGCACTACCACATGTCACCCTGCATGGCGACCATACTTGCTAATAATAGCACCGCTAAAAATATATGGGTTAAAAATAACAGTCCACCCAAAAAATATGAAAAGATGAAAAATGTTAGGAACTACTAGGAGAACACTTCCAAATATAACACGCCTAAAAATAAGCACTGCTAAAAATAGAAACTTCTCACAGGTCAATGAAATTAGACTCATCAGATTTGATTTTTTGCAAGGAACCCTAATATGTGATAGGAATCGTCATCTAAACCCTAGAACTCAAACTGTTAAAAATAGAAGTGTCTCGCATGTTGCCCAGAAAAATCTCATTGGCATCGTGAGCTGAGAACGACTCTGAATATATAATCAATACTGCCATGTGGACCTCCAAACTTTGCCTCCTAAAAAGTAGGAGAATTGCTAAAAATAGTAATCCTCTCCAAACTAATGGAAAAACATGTATAATGTCATTGGAAACCAACTATGAACCGGGACCATATCACTGAACCATCATGCATCTGAACTCTCTGTGAACCAACATCTAACTCATAAAAATTGCCTCTGAACACCAGCTTGATGAAGTAAGATGGCTCTTAACCATCCAGTTTGCAAAGGAGCAAATCTAGGGGTTAACAATGGCAACTCAAGGGAACGAGATCCCCCTGAGGAATATTGAGAACCACAAGATCTTTGCGTCTATACGTGTGAATAAATGATCTATAGAAAATCCAATCTGTAGACCAATGTGCTTGTCCACTAGGCAATGTAGTCAATATGCATGGTTCCTCGACTGATCTGCTAAAATGAGGACTTACCCATATGTCCTTGTCTGCAACTGCTATTTGCAACCCACCTATCATGTACACTCCTTCCACTCGAAAATGATTTGAAGTTGACTAATGGGAGAAAACCACCTAGTCAAATATCAATGAGGAACATACCTACCAGGCACAAAGGACCCACCAATGATGCTAATGGGTCCTAAGGTATGAGCACTTCTCGTCAATGTGAATAATGTGTTGGTGTTGAACATTGAAAAGGATGTGCTCATACTTTAGGTCCCATTACCTCATTGGTGGGTTCCTTCATGTATGATTGATATCTGACTAGGTGGTTCTCTCCCATTTGTCGACTTCACATCATTTTCCAGTGGGAGGAGTGTACATCATAGGTGGGTTGCAGATATAAATTGTAGATGGGCACATATGGGCAAGTCCTCATTTTAGAAGATCAGCCAAGGCACCATGCATATTGACTCCATTTCCTAATGGACAAGCACATTGGTCTACAAGTTGGATTTTCCAGAGATCATTTATTCACAGATACAAATGCAAAGATCTTGCGGTTCTTGGTATCCCTAAAGGGGATACCATCCCCTTGACTTGCCATTGTTAACCCTCATATTTTCTCCTTTGCAAACTAGAGGGTTAAGAGATAGCTTACTTCATTAGGGTAGTGTTTAGAGTTGATTTCCAAAGGTAGTTTTCATGAGTCGGAGGTTGGTTCACACAAAGTTCATATGCAGGATGGTTCAGTGATATGGTCCTAGTTTAGAGTTAGTTTTCAATGACATTATACAGGTTTTTCCATTAGTTTGGAGAGGATTGTTATTTTTAGTAGTTCTCCTATTTTTTAGAAGGTAGAGTTCAGAGGTCTGCATGTCAATATTGATTATATTTTAGAGTCCTTATGAGCTCACAATGCCAATGGGTTTTTTTTGGGAAACATGCGAGACATTGTTATTTTTAGCAGTTTGAGTTCCAGGGTTTAGATGACGATTCCAAGCACATATTCAAGTTCCTTGCAAAAAATCAAATCCAATGAGCCTAATTTCATTACGATGCGAGAAGTTTCTATCTTTAGTACTGTCTATTTTTAGGCATGCTATATTTGGTAGTGTTCTCCTAGTAGTTCCATTTTTCATCTTTTTATATTTTTCAAGCGGACTACTACTTTTAGCACGCATATTTTTAGCAATGTTCTTATTAGCAAGTATGGTCACCATGCAGGTTGACGTGTGGCGGTTCCAGATTATGACATGTGGAAGCTTCTAGGAGTGACAAGTGCACATGATTTGGGTGCGTGAATGAGGGGACATGCACATGCATGACATAGGCGAGAGGTGGCAAGCACTAGAGTTAGACTTGGGGTTTGTTTGAGTCATCGGGGCGTTTGCATGAGTCAACTGAAAACCACTAGGACACATGCATTGATTTAGGAGTGATTTGGCACCATTTTGGAGTTAACTAGGTCGAATGCATGCATG
>SNQJ01S0054325.1:86896-105381 GCA_010110895.2 Picea sitchensis | reverse complement strand
TTCCTCTTTTGGTCCATGTGACCGCGTGCGTCACAACATTCATGTGGCCGTAGACTTGAGAGGTATTTAGTTTCCGTGTTCTTATAGAATTTGTCAGAATCAATGACAGTAAGGTCAACATTAGCACAATGCAAATTGCGGGTCACCAAGATCACTGGTTTTAAGCAAGTACACGTACGACAGGCCCATCCATAACGCGTGAAGAGATTTGTTAAATGATGTTTTGAGAAACGAAAAAATCAAGCCAGCTGATAATCGGACAACGTGTATCTGAACAAAGATGGTTTTTAGAAAACCAGT
This sequence comes from Picea sitchensis, assembly GCA_010110895.2. Classification (NCBI taxonomy): domain Eukaryota; kingdom Viridiplantae; phylum Streptophyta; class Pinopsida; order Pinales; family Pinaceae; genus Picea; species Picea sitchensis. The sequence continues at coordinate 105,081 of SNQJ01S0054325.1, read as the reverse complement.
TAACATGAGAAATTGTAAACAAAATAATTGTTTTCAAAAACTTGTAAACTTTAGGAAACCAGTTAACATGAGAAATTGTAAACAAAATAGTTGTTTTCAAAAATTTGTAAACTTTAGGAAACCAGTTAACATGAGAAATTGTAAACAAAATAGTTGTTTTCAAAAACCAAACCAGTTAACATGAGAAATTGTAAACAAAATAATTGTTTTCAAAAACTTGTAAACTTTAGGAAACCAGTTAACATGAGAAATTGTAAACAAAATAGTTGTTTTCAAAAACATGTAAACTTTAGGAAACCAGTTAACATGAGAAATTGTAAACAAAATAGTTGTTTTCAAAAACCTGTCAACCAGTTGACAGGTTTTCTAAAAAAAAACCTAACACTAAAGAATATTTTAGGCATAAATATTGCAATATTTATATTAAATAAAATATTTGGATATCAATTTTATATAAATAAAATTGATATATATTCCATTGATTTCCCACAACATAAAATACACTTAAAATTCCAAGCATATAAAACCACAATAATGATATATTACTACGTCCATAACATTCTTTTGTAATTTGCAAAACCACAATATGCTTATTAATCAAATATTAATGTTTCTTTAAACCACAATAATGATATATTACTACGTCCATAACATTCTTTTATAATTTGCAAAACCACAATATGCTTATTAATCAAATATTAATGTTTCTTTAAACCACAATAATGATATATTACTACGTCCATAACATTCTTTTGTAATTTGCAAAACCACAATATGCTTATTAATCAAATATTAATGTTTCTTTAAACCACAATAATGATATATTACTACATCCATAACATTCTTTTGTAATTTGCAAAACCACAATATGCTTATTAATCAAATATTAATGTTTCTTTAAGGGGATCTCTCAAAGACACTAATTTGGCAATTAACCTTTTTTTTTCCGGGGGTATAGAGGCACTTAATAAACTTGTTTAAAACTATGAAAAACTCAATTATGATCAATTAGTAATTATGGAATTTAATAAAAGCTTATGACAATCAATTTAAGTACATCAAACTTAATTATAATTACTCAATCACAATGAAGACACATCAAAAAAATTTAAAGAAAATAAATATATAATAATCAATTTAAATCAATCTATATTATTACAATCCATCACAATGACATCACATCAATTAAAAATTAATAAAATTTAACTATATTTAATTATAATCAATTGAAATAAACAAAATCTTGATAATCAATTAAATATAAAAATCTAAATATGAAGTAATTAACATTATTTGAACTCAATCATAATTTACTAATTTCAACTGTAGTCAATTAAAATCAACTAAACCAAAGTCATCCAAATATCAAGTGAAGACAATCAAATTCAATTAAAGTTAATGGAACTAAATTTGAAATAGACTAAATTATATTACAATATTTTTTATGAATCAACCAAAAAGCAATGAAACTAAAACATAGGGAGGCAAATATTTTGAGAATAAACCCATTTAAGGGCATAATATGTCACTTACAAGGAATTGAACCTGGGTGGGGAGGGTAACAATCATTCCTCCCAACCACCCAAGCTACATCCAATGAACATCTAAAGCTTTGCACTTGGTTAAAAGTCATGATAATTAATTTTAATTTGGAAATGCATTCAAAACTCACACATATGTGAACGAGGGGAAGTTGTGTAGCAAGTCCTTGCCTTTGCTTATAATTGATGACTCAATTATGTCATATTTTCCCATCCTCAAGTTTTCTTTTGACCCATTCTAATTATGTATCTCACTAATGCAATGTTTGATAATGGCTATTTGTATTTGTTTAAACTCTTATTTGGAATTTCTATAGGTACAGTCCAACGGATACAAGCCAATGCTTTCACAACTTTTAGTCCCTCTCAACGTTAACAATTGATAGAAACAAAAGAAAAAATGTAAAATGATAGAATGCAATAATTTTAAGAATTTAAGATGACTATTATGGATTTAATTACAATGTGTGATAATGTAATTAACATAATATAACAAATATAATTTAAAAAGTGTTGAATTGGGAATAAATGCATATGGATGGGGGGAAAGTAGTGGGGGCAGATGGAAATTGCAGCGCAAATGTGGCAAGCAGCATGAAGGACAGGTGGTAACCATGAAAGAAATGACACGTGCCCTCTAGAGTCCGATTTATTTTGTGAAACTATATAATCCATCTTGTTATGTTTGAAATTTCCGTTATTTCCAGTAGTCCTACTTTGCATGTTTTATCTCTTCAATGTTTTATCTGTTCAGTGTATCTTTTGAAATGGTTAGAGTTAACTAAATTTCCATCGAGTTGTCTGTATATGTATCAGTAGAAAAAAAGATATATGCATAGCAGCAGAAAAAGATAATTCAAATTAAATAAACACATTTTTTTTTACATTCAACATAGTTGAAGATAAAAATTTAGGAGCATATAAGTATAAAAGGAGATAAAAAATAGTGTTATTTGAAATATATCAAAAAATAAAAGTGTGTTACATATTCCTGGAAATTTAAATGTGTTTGTCATATAGATTGACATTGGGGCTTCCGCAGACCTAGCAGAAAAACATATGCATGAGAAAAATACTATTCAAATAAAATAAACACAATGTCTTGACATTCAACATAGTTGAAGATAAAAATTCAGGAGCACATAAATATAAAAGGAGATAAAAAATAGTTTTATTTGGAATATATCAAAAAATAATAGTTTGTTACATATTCTTGGAAATCTAAATGTGTTTGTCATATAGACTGGGATTGGAGCTCTCGCGGACCATAAGAGAAATATGTACAAGAAACAGGACTGTGGAAAGAAAAAGTGGGCGACGGTAGATTGTAATACCTTAAAAGAAGAAATGGGAAGGTATCATTCTTTGGCTAGAGATTTGTATTTAAAAAAGGTGGAATAACTGGATTGATAAACAAAGCAGGATGTCATCAGTATAGACTTATATCAATGGTACATATAAGTATTTTTTCTATTTGCTTGTTAATGCCTTTTTCTATTTCCTTTCGTCGGCGACCTGCTTCAACTCCATTTCGACGAATTCTTCAATATAGCTTCTCAAGGGGGCGACGTTGATCTCATTCTAGATTTTTATGCTGAAAAGTTTATTTTCTAATTCGCTTAGATCAATAGAAATATTACGCAGAGCCTGATCAATGTCTCGATTATGTACCGAATAGACGATTAACCAGTTGTCCACGTGATCTTCACCATATTCAAGAATCCTACAATACTTTTCTAAAGGCAACGCCTTAAAATTATCAACTTGTTTATCGAAAGCTTTCTTTGTTAACGTCAACGAGTTGATGATTAAGTTGGGGTCCTGGAAATCGTTGGTCCTTCTGGCTAAGTCTATTTTGGTCAGCTTTGTGAATAATGTTTATTTCTTTGATATCGCTTGCTCACATGATTGGACAATGAGATACATGTTCTTCACCTTCTCTTTCCAGCATGCTTCTAATTGAGTGATCCAGCTTTTGGAGGGGAGATTATGTTATATTCTTGTTGTGTATGTCATGTTGTTGACATGAAAGGAAAAAGGGATGACCGTGTCCAAATAGAAATTTTTTTCATTTTTTAAATCCATCTGCAGAAGTTCAAGCAAGTTATGTGCCCTCATTCCTAGGGAATCCATAGTTTGTGATGTTTCCCAGGCCTCAGTAATCAGTTCCATTCTTTTCTTGATATTTTTATCCACATATCCTCTACACGATGCGAGGAAGCTGGAAGATCCTTTTAACTTTGCTGCAAGGGTGGCAGGCATGGCTATTGCCAAAGGACTGGCAAGCAATGGCATAGGAATCAAAGATTCCTCTAACTCCTTGATTTGCTCCTTTAGTCTGGAATTCTCGGCCTCAATGACTCCAATGGAATCATCAAGAGCATATTTGGTTTCTCTGTGAAGTCTAGAGATTTGGGACGACCACATGTTCACAAGGTCAACTTCTGAATGATATTTTCCTTTCTTATTTTTTACATTTCTCTTTTCAATAATTAATTTTTTAGATTCACTTTCAAAAAAAGAACTCTGGAATACGAAGGATTCATCTTCATCAAAAATTTCGGTATCAACTATGTCGATTGGGTGTCTATGTTGAATTGTGTCTCCTGACTGATCAAGGTTGCAGAATATGCTATCCAGATCAGTGTCAAGTTCCATGTTCTCACTCTCAATTTCGGGCTCTTCTGCCTCCCCTACAATTCTTTTTCTCTTCTTCTGCACAGGAATCTTGTGAGAACTATCAATTTTAGGATGAACCTCCTTTGTTTGAAGAACTTTGGGTTGCTTTGTTACTATGGTAGGCCGTTGGAGCGATGCTTTGTTGTTGTGGTAGTTATGGTCCTCACGCCCGAAGATGTTCATTGTATCTCCATAGAACTGTTGTCGAGTTGGTGCCATTAGTTTATGAAAACGTTCGTTTTCTCCAAACGATGCTTGAAATGAACAAATGGAGGGGATACTATAACCCCTCGTAAATGTTGGTTCAATGCGTGCGAATGGAAAATATCCTCGATCTCTTCGCTCATTAATGACAATCTCTATGTGTGTTGGATAATGAGATGTTAGAAGTAAAGCTTAATTATTGCATACTTAGAAGTGTGAAGGTGGTGGTTATAGCGAAGAACAATTAAGGATTGGAGGTTTTGTGAATGAACCAAGCCGACGACGTGTGAATGACATTCCATGGTATTTGAAATTAACACTCGGAAGGTATAACAAAACCCTCCACAAATCTTGGTTTAATGTGTATTAATGGTAGATCTTCTCGAGCCTTTCGCCCATCAATGAAAATTTACACAGTTCCTGCATGATGAGTTGTTAGAATTAAATATTACTAATTGCGTATTTAGAAACAAGACATTATATATATATATAAACATGTTTTTATTATAAACAAGTGCGAAGGTAATGGAGACGGGGAAGAGAAAGCAAGGAATGGCCAAGTATGAAAAGTGGTCAGGCGGGCTTCAAAATAGGTTTACAAGAGATAATGAGGAGAGGTGAGTGTCCAACGATGAAATTGCATGAGTCGAATTTTTTTATTGAAAAACGCGTAAAACAAAAGAGGGCATGATGGTGCAGTTCAGCGGACGGTTTGTATATTTGCGGAATTGCGGGAAAGTGGCTAAGTATGGAATAGGGAAATGGTCGGTCGGGCTCGTTTTCAGAATTAGGGTTTGAATATTTGGTGAACGGGCCAACCCGAGGTCCCGTGAATGACATTCCATGGTGTTTGAAATCAACACTCAGAAAGGATAATATAACCTTCCGAAAATCTTGGTTTAATGCGTATTAATGGGAGATCTCTGCAAATCTTGGTTGCTTTCCGAAGGGAAGGACCTAATGACTTAATTTATTTTATTTATTATAAATAAGACTCTTTTATTATAAACAAGTGAAAATAAGGAATGGCCAAATATGAAAAGTGGTCACACAGTTTTCAAAATATGGGGAATTCTCAGTAGAGGTGAGGGCCAACAGTCAAATTATATGTCTCAGAAATTTTAATTGCAAAATGTGTAAAAGGGAAGAGTGCAAGAAAGGAAAGACGAAGCATGAAAAGTAGTCGGACAGGTTTCAAAATAGGGTTAAAGGGGATTTCTAGTAGAGGTGAAGACCGACATTCAAATTGTATGTATCGAATTTTTTTACTGCAAAATGCGTAAAAGGGAAGAGTGTATGGTGGGGTGGCCCAACAGTTGGTTTGCATATTTGCGGAATTGCGGGTGTTGTTTGCATGTCGTGGAACAATGGAAGGGAAATCTTTAGTCCGCTTGTCCAAAAACTGGCAATGGAAAAAGTGGCCAAATATGGAATAGGGAAACGGTCGGTCGGACTTGGTTGTAAAGAAGTGTGAAGGTGGCGGGCACAGGAAACAACGATTAGGAATTATATATTTCATGAACCGGTCAACCCGACGATCTACGAAAGAGATTAGGACAAATGGCGAAGTATGGAAAGCAGACGGACGGGCTTCAAAAATGGGGTGCAACTATAACCCGCCAACCCGATGATCCACGAAAGAGATTTAGACAAATGGCGAAGTATGGAAAGCGGATGGACGAGCTTCAAAAATGGGGTGACAATAGTTTCGCAGGAGATGTAAGGACCCGATGGTCAAACTATAGCTCTCGAAACTTCTGAGTGGAAACTGTGTAACGGGGAAGAGGGTATGATATGACTGTCCGGTTGTAAATTTGTATATCACGGAAGTGTGGGTCATCTTTGGAGGTGATGGAACAATGGAAGTGCACCCTAGAGCCTGCCTCCCCGGGAATCCGCAATCAGAAATGTGGCTAGGTATGGAATGGGGATGTGGTCGATCGGAGTTGCGATATAAAAGCACAAGTGCAAATGTGAAGCCATGTGTGAAAAGAGAAATGGGAATTTGCTTTAAGTATAGAAGAGGGAAAAGAACGGTTAATATATTCAAATCTGTAATAGATATGACATTTCCTGGCAAGATATTTTCTACATGTTTCTGGAGAAGTTGTAAACTTATTTCATATACTTGGAAAGAAGTGTGAAGGTAGTGGGTACAGGAAAAAATGACTAGGAATTGGAAATTGTCTGAACCCGCCAACCCGACAATTCGTGAAAGAGATTCCAAGAAATGGCAGTGTGGAAAGCGGTCAGACGATCTTCAAAATAGGGTGACAAGGGTTCCCGATGAGACGTGAGGCCCCGATGGTCAAATTGTATGTATCATTTTTTAGTGCAAAATGTGTAACACGGAAGAGGTAATGATTTGGGAATTCAGAAGTGAATTTGTACATCACGGAATTTGGGGTGTTGTTTGCAGGTCAAGGAATACTAGAAGTGCAGTTCGCCTATCCAGGAACCCGCAAGCGAAAAAAATTGTTGAGTATGCAATAGGGAAACGATATTCAAATTATACATAGTATATTGATATTTGTAATAGATATCCCATTACCTGGAAGGATATTTTATGCATGTTTCTGGACAAATTGTCTATGAACAGTTACTATGATTATCGCCTGGAGGTATGGTGAGTTGTTTGGATTAAACATCAGTTATTTCATAGTTGGAAAGAAGTGCAAAGGTGGCGAGCATGGGAAACAGCGACTAGGAACTGGAGGCGCGAAAGAGATTCCAAGAAATGGCCAAGTATGGAAAGTCGACGAACAGGGTTGAAATTTTGGTTGCAATAGTTGCCCACGAGACGTGAGGACCCGAAGGTCAAATTGCAGGTCTCATAACTTTTGGGTGCAAACTGTGTATCACGGAAGAGGGTATGATGTGGGAGTCCAACAGTGGATTTGTGTATCGTGGAAGTCCCGGTGTTGTTTGCAGGTCACGGAACAATGGAAGTGCACCTGTCCGGAAATCCACAATCTGAAAAGTTTCTAGGTATGGAATGGGAAGCGGTTGGTCAGAGTCGATATATAAAAGCAGGAGTGCAAACATTTTCGGAAAAAGGGCTAAATAACTAGAAAGAGAAAGTAAAGGAGAAAAACAAATGAGAATTTGGTTACGTATAGAAGAGGGAAAGGAAGGGATAATATATTAAAATCTATGTATCACGGAAGACTTTTGAGTGCAAACTGTGTATCATAGAAGAGGGTATGATGTGGGAGTCTGGTAGTGAATTTGTATATCCCGGAAGTCTGGGTGTTGTTTGTAGGTCACGGAACAATGGAAGTGCAATGTAGAGCGCACCTGCCAGGAAATCCGCGATCTGAAAAGTTGCTAGGTATGGAATGGGAAACGATCGGTCGAAGTTGGGATATAAAATCATGAGTGAAAATGTGAACTTGTGAGCCCGCCAACCCGCACAGGTAGACATTTTCGGAAAAACGGCTAGATAACCAAAAAGAGAAAGTAAAGGGGAAAAACAAACAGGAATTTGGTTAAGTATAGAAGAGGGAAAGGAAGGGCTAATATATTAAAATCTGTAATAGATATTCCATTTCTTGACAAGATATTTTATGTATGTTTTTGGATCTGTCGGCATTAAACTTCAGTTATTGCATACTTGAAAGTAGTGCGAAGGTGACGGGAACAAGAAATAGCGATATGGAAATTATATATTTCGTTAACCGGTGAACCCGACGATCCATGAAAGAGATTCGGACAAATGGTGAAGTATCGAAAATGGACAAACGGGCTTGAAAATGCGGTGACAATAGTTCCACAAGAGACGTGAGGACCCGACGGTTAAATTGTAGGTCTTGAAACTTTTGAGAGAAAATTGTCTAACGGAGCAGAGGGTATGATGTGAGAATATGGTTGTAAATTTGTATATCGCATAAGTCTGGGTGCTCTTTGGAGGTCATGGAACAATGGAAGTGCAATCTAGAGCGTGTGTGCCCATGAATCCGCAATTGAAAATGTGGCTAGGTATGGAATGGGGAAGTGGTCGGTCGAAGTCACGATATAAAAGCAAGAGTGAAAATGTGAAGCCATGAGTCCGCCAACTCGCACAGCTAGAGATTTTCGGCAAAACGACCAAGTAACAAGGAGATAGTAGAGGGAAGAGAGAAACGGGAATTTGGTTAAGTATAGAAGAGGGAAAATAAGGGTTAGTATATTCAAATCTGTAGTAGATATTCCATTTGCTGGGAAGATATTTTATGTATGTTTTTGGAGTTGTATACTTATTTCATATACTTTGAAAGAGCCATTGCAAAACCATATTTTCTAGTCCAATATTTTATCCACTTAATCATTTTCTATTGTGCTTTTACCATTAAAAAATTTGTGAGAAAATGATTTGTTGAAGATTAGTTTTTATCGCAACTTGTGGGGGTGATTATGCCCTTGATACATTGTTGCATGACTTTGACATATTAACTTGCGCGAAGATGGGGATTGGTCAACCCGCGGGCAATCCAAGAGCTCGAGAAATTCAGGCCCAAGTTTAAAGGGATTTTGTTTATATATATTTAAAATGCATTCATATTAATGTATCTTAAAAGATCATTTGTGATCCAAATGTAAACCATGTTCGGATTTGAATGGTGTTAGGGAATCACAATTTTTTCTCAAATCCAGAAGCAATAGAGAAAAAGATATATGACTTTTCATTTCGTATATCGAAGAATATTCTGAAATATAGGAAGCTGTAATATATGCACAATACAGAACAAAAACATGTACAGGGAAATGAGTTAATTTTAAGAAGAAATACATATTTCAAATAAAAAAACCAAACATTGAATATCACCATAGAACAACCTCAAATATTTATATTCAGATAAGTTGGGTCACAAAATACAATTGAGAATACTTCCCAAAAAATAGTTGTCTTCGAATTTGCAAAAAAATATATAGTTCATTACATATTCTGAAAAATAAAAATGTGTTTGACATAATGATTGGGATTGGGACTGTCGCGGACTACAAATCAAAGATGTACAAGAATGAAGTTTGTAGAAAGAAGAAAGTCGGCGATGGAAATAGAAAGACCTGGAAAGAAGAAAAAGAAAATTGTCAATCCTTGGTTAAAACTTTGTTATAGTAAGTGGATGAAAACAAAAGAATGTGATTAGTATCAACTTACTATGATGGTGTTCCATGCCTTGTCATTTGCTTGTTGATGTCCTTTAATGGATTTCCTTGGCTTTGAGCTTCATTGGTTATCTGGTGGATAGCCTTTTTGAACCATTCTTCGATGTATCTCCTCATGGGCGCTACGTTGATTTCATGGCGGATTTTTATATGGAACAATTCACTTTCCAAGTCCCTTAGATCAATAGACATGTTTTGCAATACTTCTTGAATATCTTGGTTTTTAATCGCATAACCGAATAGCCAGGTTTTCATGTCATCTTCACCATATTCAAGAATGCCATAGAAATTTTCAAATGACAGTTTTTTATAGATATGAACTTGATCATCAAATGCTTGATTGGTTAAAAAAAGGAGTTGAATATCAATTTAGGGTCCTGGAATTCATTGGTGTTGGCAGGTAGATCTATCTCAATTAGCTTCTTGAATAGTTTGTCTCTTCTAGATATGGCTTGGCCACATGCTTGAACGATATCATTGAGGTTCTTTACCTTTTCTTTCCAGCATGCTTTTAGTTGGTCTATTCGATCCAGGGAAGGGAGATCTTCTTGTCTTCTTCTGAATTCCGTCATACCAGTAACTTTAACACCAAATGGTAAAATTGTATTGAGGTATAAACCTTGCTTGTTATTGAGATCTTCTTGCAGATACTCATGAAAAGCATGCGCTCTTGTTTCAAAAGAGACCATATTCTTTGACATCTCCCAAGCCTCTATTATTAATTCCATTATTCTGTTTATATTGTTTTCCACATAGACTTGGGTCGATGTGAGAAGGATTGTTGATCCTTTTAACTTTGTCGCAGGTGCGGAGGGCCCGACCATTGCCAAATGAGAAGCAAACAGTGGAAGAGGCATTATAGATGCCTCCAATTCTTTGATTTTCTCCTTTAACATGACGTTTTACGTTTCAAGGCCACTAATAGAGTTGTCTAGAGCTTCTCCAGTTGCTCGGTGTATCTGGGAGATGTGGTAAGGGTGCATGTTCCGTAGGTTGATCTTTGAACAATATTTCTCTTTCTTATTCTTTACATATTTCTTTTCAATAATCAATTTTTTGGATTTGTTATAAAAAACAATGATCTAAAATGCAAAAGTCTCTTCTTCGTCCAATGTATCTATGCCAATTATTTCCATCCCAAGATTGTGCAGAGCAGTGTTCTCTAGCTGGTTGTCGTCGGGGAACACTTTGTCAATGTCAATTTCTAGTTCCATATCTTTGAGGGAGAGATCGTGGATATCAATTTATCCTCTCAGTACCTCCTGTTCTTGGACTATTGTTTTCCGTTTTTTGATCGTGGGAAGTTTGTGACAACTTTCAATTTTGTCAGAGGGAGGTTTCTTAACTCCTCCTCCGACTGAAGAACTATGTGTGACTTTTTTACTTGGGTAGGTTGTTGGAGTACTGCGCCGAGATGTTGTGGTGTTGGCTCTGGGGGTCGGGGATTGGGCACTTTTTTCACTCAGGCCTTTTCCTTTGTGCTTGGGCGAGTCATTGGTACTGGCACCGAGATCATTTAGGATAGTGTCAGTGAAAGAACTGTTGAAGTGTTTCTTGACCATGAAATGCCCGACTTTCCAAGGCAGAGAGATGAATTGACTTTTTCTCTTTTCATGGAAAAATGCAACCAGTAGATGTACTGCCTTGCTATTCCAGAAAAAAACATTGTACCAAATATGTGACATGGGTGAAATTTACAGTTCATCTTCTTACACATAGATAATCCAGGGAATGGGTAGAAATTCGTCACAACAAAAATTAAATAAGATGACATAAAGAATTTCTTCTGCCTTCTATATTGCAATAACTAGGAAGAAATTTCAATGGAAATCAACTTGCAACAATGGAAGATGGCTTCCTCCTTGACTGTAAAATATAAAATATACAGAATCATTCGAGAGATGTTGGCAGCAATTTCTTGTCTCGTTATCCTCATGAAAATCCATGCAATTTTCCGAAAACGGTTTTTAAATGCACTAACCTGCATTATGGCTATGTCCTAGGGAGCGTCCGCTAGGTTCTGTAAGAAATTTGGCAAGAGGTCCAATTCATTACCATGTTTCTTTAAGAACTGTCTACAATTATCACCCTTGAAAGTAGTCATTGGGTTCAAAAGTGGTAACATATTTCGAAATACTTGAGGGTATAGGGAGACATTGGAATGGTTGCTCATCTAGATAATCCGCTGGTTCGAAATATAGTTATTGGCGCAGCCCGTGACCAGATCCTTAAAGAAAAAAAAAATCGGGGATAGAAGTTGTTGCTGCAATTCCATATGTCGAGATAACTTTCTTTTGGGTAGAAGGGGACGAGTAGTAGTAGTCATAAGCTATGGAGTAGTGAAAACTCTGGTCCTCGTGGTCAAAAATATTCAGGGTATCTCCACATAAATGTTGTCGAGATGCATCCATAAGTTGATGAGAATGTTCCTTTGCTCGTCATAGTATTTAAAATGGACAATGCAACATCATAATATAATCTCCAGTAAATCTTGGTTCAATGTGTTTTAATGGGAGATGTCCTCGACCTTTTCGGCTTTTAATGCCAATCGTTTTGATGTGTCTGGTGATTCGTGACTAATAAAGGCATAGTTAATGTGCATTGGGAAGCACGTGAAGTTGGCAAGGATGGACGGCAGTGAAAACTGATCCAACACTTTTGTGTACCTAGAAGCTCGAAAACCCGTGAATCTGTGAGAACAAGAGCTGAACAGTTCACTAAGTATGGAAAGGAGGGGAACAATTCTTTCAAAAAGTTTGAGGTAAATAACCATTTTTCTGAACTGATATTGCATTCTTGCTATGATGATGCCATAAAAAAACTAAAATAAGAAACTAATAAGATTCCATAATATTCTCCCATTAATTCATTTTAAAGGGAGATGTCCTCGAGCTTTCCGCGTATTAATGCCAATCTTTTAGAACATTTGTGATGAGTTATCACTAGTTAAATCACATTTAATGTGCATTGGGAAGGGGCGAAGGTGGTGGAGATGGAGGGGAGTGAAAAAATCTTTGGTACTTTTTTGAACGTGGAAGTCTGTGGTCGAATTGTAGATCACCCAAGTTTTGGATGCAATTTGTATACTCTGAACACGGTGCATGCAAGTTCGATAACGCCTACCCGGGAACCCGCGGCCATAAAATTGGCCAAGGAAATGAAAGCGGTTGGTCGGACTCATCATGTCAAGATATAGAGGGATATATAATTTGTGAGTCTACCACCTGGGAACCCGCTATCATAGAAATGTGACTAAGTAGAGAAGAGAAAAAAAAGAAAGGGAGCCAAGAACTTTATGCTCGATAGATGAATATTGTCTAATAATTGTCAAGCGATAGAAATACATTGACTATGGGGCATGAGAGTTCGGGGCATGGGAGTTCCATAGGGCCTATCTAGAAACCGATTACCATAAAATTGGCCAAGTATGGAAACGAACAGCAGTCATTCGAACTCATGATGTGAATATATAGATGGATATTGAATTTCTGAGTCCACAGCCCCGGAAACCTGTGAGCATAGACATGTGACTATACTATGTATAGAAGAAGAAATGGATAATAGAGGGAAAGAAGAAAAGGGAAAAAGAGGAAAGTATAGAAGAGAAAAAAAAGGGAATAAAGAACTTTATGCGTCATAGAACAACACTTGATCTTAAGTATGGAAAGGTGGGTCGGTCAGATGGATTTATCGTAGGCACAGTGAGGCTTGCGAGTTCGAGGAGACTGGGGTCGAATTGTAAATAACCAAAGTTTTGTGTGCAAGATGTATATCTGAACACGGGGCATGGGAATTCGATAATGGCTTCGGGGGAACCCGCGGCCATAAAATTGGCTAAGTGTCGAAACAGATTGTGGTCGGTCAGACGCGTGATGTGGAGACATAAACGGATGTATAATTTCTCACTCCATCACCTCGGGAACCCGCGAGCATAAATATGTGACTAAGCATAGAAACAAAAACGGATAATATAGGGAAAGAAGAAAAGGGAAGAACGGGTAAGGATATAATAGGAAAAATAAAGGGATCAAAGTATTGTATTCGTGACACAAGAACACTTACTCTGATAATTATCAAGCTATAGAAACACATCAACTATGGGAAAAATATTTTCAGCCATGGAATATAGATGAAGCTCAACAAACCCTGGTTCAAGATAAAAGAGATGTTTATATCTATCTCAACAACCAATAGAAAAAATATATGACTTGGCACATTTATATGCAATCATTCAGACGTAGTGATCATAGGTAGAGTGAGGTTTGGGGGTTTGAGTCAGGGGTCAAATTGTAGATAACTGAAGTTTCAGGTGCAAGATGTATACGGAGAACACGGGGCATGAGAGTTCGATGGCACTTACGCAGGAACCTGCGACCATAAAATTTTCCAAGTATGAAAATGAACGACGGTCGGTCAGACTCGTGATGTAAAGATATAGATGGACACAAAATTTGTCACTCTTCCATCTTGGGAACCCATGAGGATGGACATGGGACTAAGTATAGAACCAAAAACTGATAATAGAGGGGAATAAGATAAGGGAGAATGGATAAGTATAAAAGAGGAAAAAGAAAGGAAGAAAAGAACTCTATGGCTCACAGATCAACACATAGTGCGATAATTATCAAGCCATAGAAACACATCAACTATGGGAAAAACATATAGGTAGACAAATTGGAGAACATATGCAAATCAAATTTTATTTGCAACCATACCTCTTAGTCTTAGGCATACACACTGTATTTTTTGCGGCACATTGCAATCCATCCTTGTCCCCAATGATTGTGTTCTTGTTTCAATGTAGCAATACAAAGAATACAATGGACATCAAAGCAAGTTGGTACATAGGAACACATGAAAAAAAGATGAGTACAAATTTATTTATTTGAATACAACAACACAAAAAATAGAATTGACATAAAGAAAAGTCAATATACAGGAAGATATGGAGTATCCAAGGAACAAAATAACAGAGATGCAAATTAGTGTAACAAATATAGACAGAGTAAATGAAAAACAATTGGATATGGAACACGGGTATAAATATGCACCTTTGCATGGATTCTTCTAAACTATTGGTTAAGACTTCTTTGTCGTGTCCAGTCCTCCAATTTGTTTCTATGAAAAAAAGCACAAAACAAAATGGACATGAACATAAGTTCACATGTAAAGAAAAAAACGAGGAACATGTACATATAGTAAATAAAATGAATAGAGTAACAGATAGTGTTAGAAGAATATATTGTTTTTGTTTTTTTGTTTTTTTTTGTTCATCCATGATTGTGTATATATAAAAAAAATTGTGTAAAAAACGTTTGTGCCAAAAATTAATTACAGAGCAGGTAAAACTAAGCAGTTGGATAGCATGGTTTTCTGCAACAAGATAGACATATATGCTTTGAAACATAGAAATATGATTTTGCAATATGTTTGATGTATATTTCATAATTCAAGTGCAATAGAAATTGTATCGTGATCAAATCGGTATGTGTACAAACCAAACAAAACTAAGAAGTTGGATAAATTGGTTTTGTGCAACAAGGTAAACATATATGCTTTGAAACACAGAAATATGATTTTGAAATATGTTTGATGTGTCTCTCATAATTCAAGTGCAATACCAATTGTATCATGATCAGACCAGTATGTGTCTAAGATAAAGACGTTGTACTGAGAAATGGGCACATTTGACCATACATGGTCAATAAGTGTGTTTTGTACATGCCTTGTGTTGTTCAAAAGAAAGCGGAAACTGTATTTGCACATGTACTTTTCCAATTCTTTTGTTTTGGCATTATTTTGTAACATGTCAATATTGAAGTCTCCTACAATGACAATGGTTTCTTTCAAATGCAAATGGTCCAATGCATTGGAAAGAACATTTAGTATGTTAAAGAATGTTGCATGGTGAGCATCATAGAGATTAAGTATTGCAATTTCTGATTCATTTAAGAATACTTTTGCAAGAACCATCTCAACATTGTTTTCTTTGAAATGTCTATGCTCCAAAATTGTTACATGTTTTTTCACCAATATCATCACCCCATGTGTAATGTAACTCGATATGCAATTGTGATTTGGAAATTGTTTGTTTTCCATGCATAATGCCATGTATGTTTCCTGTAAGAACAGAATATTGGATTTCATTGTGTCATAGTCATTGAGTATATCATCCATATGTGCATGTAAGTTGCGTTTGTTAAGTGAGATAATTGATACAGATGAGTTTTTTTGTATGGATTGGTAATCATACTCCAAATGCCACTTTACGATAGTCTTGAGGCGTTGCATATCAATATCAACTTTGTGTTTGACTTTGAAGTTATCTTTTGTAAGAGGACTTAGCAAATACAAGGAGTCTATACTTCTGACATGAGACAGTGTTGTGTATACAAGTCCATGTATTCGAATTCCAGTATGCTCAAATGCAACACTATCAAGTGTTAGTCCTTGTGATCTGTGCATGATACGTGCACATGCAAGTTTAATTGGAAACTGTTTTCGAATCTTCAGTTGACATGTCTTTGCTGATGTCGATACTAGTTTTGATATTTGCAAGATAGGTGTCCAATCGCTTGCAATGTTTGAATTATATAGATAATCCAACTTGTGTGCTTTTCGGTGGCCTATATGCGGTTCATGGAACTTAATCCAGAGGACATCAAGTTTTTTTGTTTTGGTATAGCCTTTGAGTATTCCATCTACACCATTGACCAATCCATCATGTGAATCATAGTTTCAGGCATATATTTCAACCAGCATGTCTACTTTCAGGACAAGTTGCAAAGGTAAAGTGGTTGTATGTTCATGATGTGGAACATTTCCATGATTGTCTTCTTTGAGGTTAATTTAATTGATGATGATATCATCACCAGGCATGAGTGATAGCATGAACCTTTTATGCATTGCAACATCCCTATTCATGTAGAACATGTAAGGGAAGTTTGGGTTTGTTGGTGTAGGTTGCATGCACCTCAAATTGATATATGTTAAGTCATCATGTGTTTGGTTGTTTGTCCGCATTCTATTTAGAATTGCAATAAATTTTTCATTTGTCTGGCGCATTGTAGTATGCAATTAAAACAATTTAATATTGTCTTTCTAGAATTCATGCGTCATTGTTTGCATGTTGACTGTAGGTTGTTCAAATATCAAAGAATCTTGGATGGGTTGTGCCTGGTGTTAACTCCCAAAGTGAAACCGTTCTTTCGGTTGAACTTTGTAGAGGATATCCTGGCTATTGGTCGCTACTTAAGCTACTTTTGTGTTTTTTATAATTGAAGAAAATTCTTGGTTTTGGTTCGGTCAAGAAATTGGAAAAACAGCAGGTTTCGGTGGTTTTGGCGAGCCCCCAGTGTGCTCATTAACCACCGAAAGTATTCAGTTTCATCAGATAAGTGGTCGATTCGAAAGGCAAGAAACCACCGAAAAGGTTTGAACGGGCAAAAAGAAGGCTCGTGCTTTCGCACGAGCCAGATGTCAAAATTCGTTGTAATGATGAGAAGTTCAAACCGCCGAAAGCTCGCGTTGTGGGAGGTGATGCTCGTTCATGGGGTTCAACCGAAAGGTTCTAAACACCTGCGTATTATCCACTGCAATAATCATTTCCAAATCTGCGCTGAGCGGTGATAGACAAATACGGTTGCACGGAGCTTCCCTCCTTCCTAGTGGCAGATACATTCATCATTATTAACAGGTCATTCGTTCATTTTAAAACTCAAAGTGTTATAATGGAGCCCGAAAATCGTTGAAGATAACTATCAACACGCGATTTTTTCCAGCAAATCGTGATTTTCAAATCTTGGTCCCTCTTTCTCGGGCGATTGGCATGGTGTCTCCGAGTTCAACCAGCATTTCGAGTCAAGGAAATCGGATTGGGTTATCGGGTAAGTCTGTAAGCTTTTTCCTGTCAAAATTTCATAAATACATTTGCCCCCGAAAAGTTGAAGTTTCGGCTTTCCCTGTCAGACTATCATTTAAATGTGGGTCGATGCATTTATAAATCCTATGCCCTGTCAAACTATTTCATAGTTGTTCATAAATTACATCGACTATATCCCTAGTTTCTAGAACCGCTGCTTCCCAAACACCCTGTTGTCTACAGTTTCAGATACAGACTACATTCAGTCATGTCAAAAGTCACTCCTGCATTAAGATCCGAAGTAGATGGCATGTGGTATTTTGAGGAGCATCCAGAGGTTGCAGAATGTTTTAAAAAGGTTGGAGTTTTCTCATATTGTGAGAAATTGACAGTCTTCCACCAACAAGTTGTTGAAGCATTTGCCCTCTCATACGATGGAAGGGTTGCCAAAATAGGCAAGGAGGAGTTCTTTATAGATGAAGCATCTATCGCCGAATACACAGGGTTGCCTAGGATAGGGGTTTGTTGGTTCAAAACTTCTTCACCTTCAAATGTTGAGTTCATGTCCTATCTGTTGCCAGTCCATAAAACTCTGACATGGAAAAAAGACATTCCCATGTCCTACCTGGAGCTAAAATGGCAGACCCTTCTAAAGGCGATTCTGGTATACATTACCTGTGAAGGGCGTTATAACAGAGTGATGTACTATCATTTTAAATTGTTAAATCACTTCACAGGCAGGGAACACTTAA
>SNQJ01S0054325.1:68409-86886 GCA_010110895.2 Picea sitchensis | reverse complement strand
CATTTTCATGTTTGAATGCCATAAGCTATATTGAGTTGTCCCATTGATCCACATTCACAAAATACAAAAAACATTCATTTCTTAAGTTACCAAGCACCTCTAGTCTGCAACCACAGAGGGTTTCTTGGAGTGATAACACCTGGTAAAGATCACCACAAAATATCATGTCAATGTTTCCGAAGTATTTCGTGTGCACATGTTTTATGTTTCTTAGCCGGTTGTTAATGGGATATAAGAAGAGACTTCCAATCAAATATGCCTCATCTATAAAGATAAGTTGAAGTTCATCATAAATCTTAGACAAGGTATCTAACATTTCCTTGTTGAGTGGAAGAAATTATGACTTGTTAAAAGGCATAAAAAATGCAGAGTGTACTATTGTTCCACCAGCATTATATGCATATTTTCCTGTGTATGCAACTATTAGGCCCTTTGGTTTCATAGGATCAGAGGAATTGTTTGAATCATATATTGGTATAAGCATTTGGAGTAGTTCTTTTGTTGTGAATGTATTCCATGTTCCTGCTCCGCCTGTAAGGAAAAAGTGCACATGAGTGTGCATGATCAAGCGTTTTTTAAGCACAATGTCCTTTAGAATTGTTTGTTGTTCTTGATTCAACAGACATCTGATTATGTGGTATTCATTATTTTCAATAAGGAAAGGATGTTGTGTGACTTGAAAACCAAGATTGATACGGTTTTCAATGTTGCATTCTCAAGGACGAGGCAAATCTACTTATAAGTCATAGGACTCCCAGGGAGTTCTATTTTTTTTCAGTTTGTGAATGTCTCATCAATATTGTTAGGGTTTTCTAGTTCATTAATTGCACTTTCTAGATCACCCCATGTTGGATTAACATTGTAAGTAAATCTAGATTCATTGGTTTGCACTATAGTCTTAGAGGCAACATATGCAGCTTCCCATGTAGGTAATTTATGTTTTAATGTGCTTTCATTTTCATCGAACGGAAGATATAACAGTAGATTTTATCTACAATAGTTTTCATAGTTAGTATGTTTGTTGTATTTGACAAACCATATCACAAACGGGTTTTTTTCTTTTTGATATGGGTGCACCATTTTTTTTGTAATGCGATACAAATTTTGCTAAGAGGATATGCTTAATAGGAGATGGACGTTGGAGGTAATAATCAATAATAGAGAGACAGATCACGTCCTCTAAATTGTCAGGATCTTGTTGTAGCAAAGATGGTGGTTTAAGCACAAATGCGTGTTTCTCAAGTGGAGATGTGTTTATGAAGACACATTTTCTTGAACTACAATTAAGGGGTAGGGAAAGTGAAATGTGGATTGCTTGTTGAGTAGACATTTGTTGAAGATTAAGTAATGTATTACCAAGAGTGTGTATCATTTGTATAGAATCAATATGACTTCTTTCATATTCTTTATGTATTCTTCTGAATGCACTTGTCATAGATTTGTCAACCTGTCATATACGAGGTACAGTACGATGTTGAAGCATATGCATTGAGGACATACTGTGCATCTATATTTGCATTCCACATAACTGGAATTTCCTTGGAGAAATTGTTGTTCTAGATATGGGAAAGTTTTTCATTTAAGGAAAATTGTTGGTTGTTTAAGTGTACATTGTATGGCTTGGATGTACTCATCTTCTGTTAGTTTTAGCTCTGTCAAGAAGTCATCAAAGCTCATTAACCCATCAAAGTCTCGTTGTTCTATAAATGCGAACAAGGATCTAGATTTGTCAATGGCAGCATTGTCCTCTAAACTAAGTGGCTCTATGATTCTTGTTGTTCTCATTGGCGGCATGGGGAAGTTGTATTTGCAATGCGAGTTTTTTCATTTTTTACAACTTTTTGTATGATAATGTCTATGAACTTTGGCAAGTTCTGGATCCAAATGATCTGTGTTTCATGTTATGTATTTGTCCACAAACTATTCAATCTGTGAGTTCTTGTCAGCTCCATATACTGGTGCATCCTCTATCCACAACAGTGCATGGTCATGTTCACTCCCCCTATTCTGGAATCCAATCACAGAAAAGTAGTCTGATATTTTTCTGAAAAATGTTTCATCATGGCATATCAATTGTCTCAAAGCATTTATTCTATGTCTATAGTAGTGAGTACATGTCACTGGGTCTTTTCTTATGAGGTAGTCAATGCTATCATTTTCCAGTGTATCCGTTTGTTTTTTACGTTTCCTGTTCTTATGCAACTCAGATACCATAGCCACCAATGGATCCCAACAATGCTCTGCACTTGTAAATGTGATGAAAAATGTTGGTGATACCA
The DNA here is from genome assembly GCA_010110895.2 of Picea sitchensis. Lineage (NCBI taxonomy): Eukaryota > Viridiplantae > Streptophyta > Pinopsida > Pinales > Pinaceae > Picea > Picea sitchensis. Next base: position 84,607 of record SNQJ01S0054325.1, on the reverse strand, counting down.
ATTGCCAGATCATTGCAAAAATAGTTTTCTTGTTTTGTTGCAAATAGTCAGGAGATGCGAATGTTTTTGAAATCTATGTATCCAATATCATATTTCAAGATTTTTTCTAGGTTTACTTTGTACTTGACATATTTGACCAACAACGTTCTTCCTTGCAGCTAGCCTTTTCTTATTCGCACCCACATGCAAGACATCACTTGCTCTATTATTATGCGCATTGATTTGAAAAACAAATTTGTTATGTGACAGGAGAAGTCACCACTTGAATGTAGAAGCTCCCATCGAACTATTTTATGATAACTAAATCATTTTGTAATGTCACAGGGATGTAGATCTCCATAGAATAGTGTTGGGAAGTTCATTTCCTCAATAAATTTTTCCTTGAATATTCCAAATGGACGTTGCCCCTCAGCAGGTGCAATTTCGACAATTTTGTCTTGCAAGTCACGAATGCGTTGTGAATCAATGAATCCATGTACCAATGTCTCAGTAGGTGCTTCAGTCTTCGATTCATCGCTTGTATCAAATTCAATAGCATTTTCGAGAGTCTGTGCAGAGTTGTCAGCCCCTTCTCCGAAAACATTGTTCTAGTTCTCATTTATACAAATGTTATGTGCTTTGTACAGGGCCCTGGAACATAATTCTTTTAATGCTTTCATGAAAACATGCACACGCACTTTATCTTTCTGATATGCACTCTTGTATTGCAAGCGTCTTTTGAGAGCCACAACAATTGTCATTGTATCACTAATGAATTGTGGCAAGGCTTTTTGCAGAACATCTAGTTGGATAGGCACATTAATAATTGATCCTATTAAGCCCATTTGGGGTCGTTTATAGCCCCAGGGTCTGATTTGTGCAAATGCAATTCGCAGAGACACAAGTCTCTCTTCAAGATCTGTAAGTGCACTTACATATAGTAGTGGTGTATTACATCTTATTTGTTCAGGCGTTGCAAACTATGACAGTTTTCCATTTTCAAGCGACTGTTTGCATGGAAGACAAATTTTTCTGTTGGAAAATGTTTTATCATTTTTTGTCAAGCGGACGTATTCTGCTTCCAAATCGGGCGTGAAAGACTTAGTGTTTTTTGTGAAATTCAATTGATCGCAAATTGCACATGCAATAGAAGGAGTGTCTTTGATTTTGATGTAGGAGCATCGCCTTCAAAGTCAACAGCGCATGTGTGGAGGCAGACGAATGACATCTCAGCAATGACAAAGTTTCAAATCAAGCATTTAACTCAGAATTTAATCGGTTGTTGAGATATTTTTGTAAACAACATTTTAAAATGTAGCTTCTTTGTAAAGTCTTGAAGGACTGTAAGAAATTGCATATGTGGAGTGTCGACTCTATCTGGCAATAACTAGTAGTTATTGTAATAGGACAGAGTAGGTAACAGCTTTGAATTTGAGATGATAGATTTCAAACAGGACGAGAGAGATCGTGGAGTTGGTCCTTAGATAGTTCATTGTTTCATTGTAATAGATCAGAATGGATAGATAGAATAGAGAGATCAGTAGAACAAAGTAGAGTAACAGAAACACTATGTAACTTATTTTTCATGAATGAATAGAACAGATAGAAGTTTTCCCAAATCCTTGGACTGTGGTCATTTCAAGTGTGATTGAATGAATGATATTCTATGTTATGATTTAATTCAGTTCATTCATGTATGATTGTTTGAGAGATTGACTATATGAGTTCATGACGAAATTGGATGAGTTTCAATCATTTCGCTTCTGATACTTGTATGCAAGGTGTGCATCTCGAACGCAAGGAGTGTGTCGACTGAGCCTCGGATTGACTTAGAGAAGTTCAGAGAGAAACAAAGAAACTCATATTAGGTGAAAGGTGTGCACAACGTCTAGAAGCCAACAAGCTTCGAAGAACCAGTGCAGAAGAACGCCAGGTGGGCAAGAAGCATTTTATTTTCAAGAAAATCCTTCGAACTGAGTTATTCAAAATCTCAAGAATGCAAGATGTGCATGGGAGGTCAAAATACTTTCAATTATAGAAGCTCAGAAGAGATAACACTTTTCACGAGTGTTGACGAGATCCTAGAGGTAGATTCATCGAAATAACAAAGGTTTGGAACCTTTGAAAGAGGATAAATCTTCCAGGCGGAGAGATATCAAAAGATCAAGAGGGAGAACGACCATGATCGTTGGATCGCAGGGAGGAAGATCGACAGTCGTCGGATTAGGAGGAAGTGCACGAACCTTAGGACTTCACGTATAGAGGAGAGAGAAGCTATCAGAGTTGAAACTTGAGATTCCTGAAGTCCGGAACCCCGGAATAGAATCTCGACCATCCAATCAGTGGGATAGATCTGAGCCGTCAGATCACTGGAAGCGAAGATCAAGTGTCAAATTGTGAGGAGGAATCACAACCGTCAGTTGCTATAAGCCCAGGAGGGAGAATAGTTTGAAACTTGAGATTCTCGAAGTTCGAAGTGCCGAAACGTCGAGGTGGAATCTCAGTCGTTCGATTGATCAAGCATGAGTCGTCAGATATCGCGAGCTCATAAAGAGTCGAGTTTGAAACTTGAAACTCCTGGAGCGCGAAGAGCCGGAGAGCCGAATCATATCTGGACCATTGAATCCAGGAGGGTACGTTTCAACAACTCCAAAGATCTAGAGGAAGGCAGAAGTTGAGACTTGAAACTCTCAGAGCACAAACAACCGAAGAGTCATGAGTCGTTGATCTGGGAGGAGACACTTGTCAACAAATCTCATACTCTGGGGAAAAGTTGGAGTGAGTTTTTAGTTTGATAATTTAGATCGCTAGAGCGTGGAGACCCGAAGCCCCGAAATAAGATCTGGACCATTAGATCCGGAGGGACGTGGCGCAAATCCATTAACCACGGGTAAATCCCTGAAGAAATCCTTGATTGTTGGATAAGGGAGGACACGCGTTAGTGGATCTTAGACTCCGGGTAAAATTCATTGGGAAAAAGATATTTGAGATTTGAGATCTCAGAAGTCCGAAGACCCGAGGGAAATCTCAGTGATCGATCGAGAAGGGGTCATTGGACCATTGATCTAGTTTGAAAGTTCAAACACCCAAGTGAAGGAGGGGTTGTTGATTTACAGGACAAGTGTTCGTAGATCGCTAGTTTCAAAAGGTTGGAGTACAGAAGAGAGTTGGGTTTGAGATTTCAAACTCTCAGAGCCCAGAATTGCCAAGAGAGCCTTGACTGTTGATCCAAGGAGAGTTGATCTGGTCTGTAGATATGAAGGGTGTAGAAATGAAGAATTGATTTTTATTCTATTGTCAAGATCGTGAGATCGATGATCTCGTGCCATTGCGGGGACAGAAGTTGCGAGGAATCCTTCTTCATAAAATAACTCTTCTTCAGATTTATCAGCAACTTCTCTTGTTGCAACCTTTCCATTACTGATGTAAGATGTCTTAAGTGTTCTTCCTTTGTCTTGCTAAATATTAGTATGTCATCCAGATATACTATGAAAAATTTTCCTATGAATTCTTTCAACACTTCATTCATTAACCTCATAAACGTGTTTGGTGCATTTGTCAACCCAAATGGCATGATCAACCATTCAAACAATCCTTCATTTGTCTTGAATGTTGTTTTCCATTCATCACCTTCTCTCATTCAGATTTGATAATATCCGCTCTTCAAGTCTATCTTGGAACAATAGCTTTCTCCACTCAAACAGTCCATCAAATCATCCATCCTTGGTAAAGGGAATTTGTATATAATGGTTAACTTGTTGATGGCTCGGGAATCTGTACACATCCTCCATCCCCCATATTTATTTGGACTTAATACATTTGGTACTGTGCATGGGCTTAGGCTTTCCCTGACTAACCATCTATCCAACAACTCTTGGACTTGATTTTTTACTTCCTCGTTCTCTCTAGGTGTCAACCTATAAGCTGCTTTGTTTGGTAAACTAGCTCCTGGAATAAGGTCAATACGATGGCTTATACTCCTGATGGGTGGAAATGAGTGTGGTAACTCATCCACTACTATATCAGCAAAGTTTTCTAACAGTTCCTGGATTTCTATAGGCAATTATTCTACAGAAGTATTTGTAAGGATAACTCTAGGCTTCCTCACTACAACAAACTGCATTTCCTTCTCCTTCTTGACTTCATTCAAGAGCTCCTTCCCACTCATGAGAAGTATGCTTGAAATATATTCCCTATTTTTCTCTTTGTCTTCTATGGGTAACAACATATGTGTTCTACCATTCTTTTCTAGGGTATAGGTATTCTTTCTTCCATCATGAATAAATTTTCAATCATACGGCCACGACCTCCCTAATAAAATGTGACAGACATCCATAGGAATTGCATCACACAATATTTCATCTTTGTAACCTCCTATTTTAAATTCAACTTGGCATTGTTGACTTACCACTACTTGATGTCCTTTCTGTAACCATGATACCTTGTATGGTTTTGGATGTGCAGTTGTCTTCAACTCCAGCTTCTCCACCATCTCTGTGGATACTATATTGTCATTTCTCCCAATGTCTATGATCACCTTGCAAACTATGTCTTTCGACTTGCAAGAAGTTATGAACATACTTGTTCACTGAACTGGTTCCTCTGGTTCCTTTTTTGGTTTAAGAAGAATCTTCCTCATCATGAGGTTCCTTCCTCCTTTTGTTGTTTCTGCTTCCACATGACTATGTGCTTCATAAATGTGCGCTTCTCCACCTTCTCTTTTCCTGTCGGGACATTCCCAAGATTTGTGTCCTTTTCCACAGGTATATCATTTAACTACTCCTCCTCTGGCTCTTCCCCTTCCTCTACCTCTGGAAAAAATAACTTCTTCCACCATACTGTCCTTCTTTAGAACTTCCACCACTTTCATGGTGACTATGTTGTTTGTTAGCTTCAAGCTTCAACTTCTGGAAATTCTCTCTGCTGGTTCCCTTACCTCTTCTTGAATTTATGCCTCTACTTCGTTGGCTTTGCTTCCTGGCCAATTTTTCTTCAGCTTTCAAGGCTGCTTGATAATCATCCTTGACTTTACTGACAGACATCATGTTGATCTCCTCTTGGATTTCATATCTCAGTCCATTGATGTATCTGGTTGTCTTCTCATCTTCATTCTCTTTCTGTCCAGCCCTGATGTTTAGTCGGTAAAATTCTTCAGTGTACTCTTTCATTGATAAACCCCTCTACTTCAGGTTCTACAATCTTCTGTAAATATTGATTTGGTAATCCTTCGGGATAAATTTGGCCATCAACTTGGCTACCATCCTATCCCAATTTTTAATTTTTTGCTTACCATTTCTCCTGCGTTCAGCTTGCAATTCATCTAACCATAACGCTGCATAACCCTTTAGTCTTGTCACTGCATGCTTCACCATCTTGTCTTCTTTGATATATTTGTAATCGAAGTATTTGTCCATATCACGTACCCAATATAATAATTCTTCAACTTCTAAATTGCCTTCATACATAGATACCTATATTCTTTCTCTGGCTCCTATCTTCAAAACAGCTTTTATCAAGCGATATTGTGCAACATCCTCTGCTACATTTTCTTCGCCCTCTGCTTCTTCTTCCCTCTCAGCTTCACTGAAATCACCAGTGTCTGGTTCTCTTCTCTGTGTTGTTTCCATGGCATCCAATATCATTTGGAGTCGCCTCATTTCTTCTTCCACTTATGCATTCGCTCTGCACCTTCTGGGTGGCATGATTTCACTACGTCACCTACAAACAGAAATCAAATTTCTTTGATACCACAATTGATACCAACTTTCCTTCTTTCTCCTTTTGTCTATTGTCTGCAAACAACTTAAAATTATCTCTGATACCACCTGATGCAACCCCCCTACTCCCCCGTAGGGCTGCGTGACCTCCCAGTCTTGGATCTCAGATTCTCGAGTCGAAAGACTCCCTGGAACCTTAAAGGTCCCCCCTCTGTATCTAAACGTAGGCCCCCTCGGCTTCCTGGTACAGGTTTGACAGCAACCTGCAACCTTCCCTTTCACTCTGTCGTGAAAGCTCAAAGTGCTGGTGTTAGATCTCTTTTGGATAAGCCCTCACTTGATGTGACCTGGGGATATGACCATGTGATTGTGAGCGCAGTCACAAGTGGTTTAGAGTTAAACTACTTTTGGGCCCGCAATGCTCCTCCAACCTATGTGTGTCCTCCTGACGAAACCATGGTTCAAATTGCGGCCCGCCCTCGATTTCTTAAATTCCTCGCAACTTTTGTCCCTGCAATGGCACGGGATTGTTGATCTCAAGATCTTGAAGATAACATCCAAATCAACGCTTCAAGTATGTGCCCTTCTTATCTACGGACCATATCATCTCTCCTTGGATCAACGATCAAGGCTCTCCTCGCAATTTCGGGCTCTGGGAATTTGAAATATCAAACCCAGCTCTCTTTCATACTCCAACCTTCTGGAACTGGCGATCTACGGACACTTGTCCCATAAATCAACGGCCCCGAATTCACCTGGGTGTTTGACCTTTCAAAATAGATCAAAGGTCCAATTTCCACTTCTCGATCGACGACCGATATTTCCTCCGGGTCTCCAGACTTCTGAGATCTCAAATCTCAAATATCTTTTTCTTGATGACTTTTACCTAGAGTCTAAGATCCACTGATGCGTGTCCTTCCTGATCCAATGATCGAGGATTTGTTCAGGGATTTACCCGAGGTTAACAGATTTGTGCCATGTCCCTCCAGATCCAATGGTCCAGATCTTATTTTGGGACTTCGGGTCTCTGTGCTCCGTCAATCTCAACTCTCAAACTGAAAAATCACTCCAGCTTTTCCCCGAAGTACGAGATCTATTGAAAAGTATCTCCTCCTAGATCAACGACTCACGGATCTTCAGTTATTCGCACTCCAGGAGTTTCAAGTCTCAACTTTCACCTTTCTCCAGATATTTTGAGTTGTTGACACGTACCCTCCTGGCTTCAATGGTCCAGATATGCTCTAGCTCTCTAGCTCTATGTACTCTGGCAGTTTCAATTTTCAAACTCGACTCCTTATGAGCTTGTGATATCTTATGGCTCACGCTTGATCAATCGAACAGTTGAGATTCCACCTCAGCGTTCCGGCACTCTGGACTTCGGGAATCTCAAGTTTCAAACCATTCTCCCTCCTAAGCTTACAACAATTGACGAATGTGATTCATCCTGGAGATTTGACACTTGATCTTCGCTTCCAGTGATCTGACAGCTCAGATCTATCCCACTGATTGGATGGTCGATATTATATTCCGGGGTTCCGGACTTCAGGAATCTCAAGTTTCAACTCTGATAGATTCTCTCTCCTCTATATGTGAAGTCCTAAGGTTCATTCACTTCCTCCAAATCCGACGATTGTCGATCTTCTTCCCTGCAATCCAATGATCACGGTCATTCTCCCTCTTGAACTTCTGATATCTCTCCGCCTCGAAGATTTATCCATTTTCAAAGGTTCCAAACCTTTGTTCTCCCAACGAATCTGCCTCTGGAATCTCATCAACACTCGTGAAAAGTGTTATCTCTTCTAAGCTTCTATCCTTGAAATGATTTCGACCTCCCACACACACCTTGCGTTCTCTGGATTTCAAATAACTCAGTTCGAAGGATTTTCTTGAAAATAAAATGTTTCTCGCCCACCTGTCGTTCTTCTGCGTCGGTTCTTCGAAGCTTGTTGACTTCTAGACGTTGTGCACACCTTGCACTTGGTCTAAGTTTCTCTGATTCTCTCTGAAATTCTCTGATTCAATTCGAGACTTAGTTGACGCACTCCTTTCATTCAAGATGCACACCTTCTTACAAGTATTAGAAGAGAAACGATTGAAACTCATCTAATTTCATCACAAACTCATATAGTCAATCTCTCGAACAATCATACATGAACGAACTGAATTAAATCATACACATAGAATAACATTCATTCAATCACACCTGAAATGAACACAGTCCAAGGATTTGGAACAACTTCTGTTTGTTCTATTCAATCATGAAAAACAAGTTACATAGTGTTTCTTCTACTCTACTCTGTTCTAATGATCTCTCTATTCTGTCTATCCATTTTGATCTATTACAATGCAACAATGAACTATCTAAGGACCAGCCCCACGGGCTCTCTCATCCTGTCTGAAATCTATCATCTCAAATTCAAAGTTGTTACCTACTCTGTCCTATTACAATAACTACTAGTTATTGCCATATAGAGTCGACACTCCGCATCTACAATTTCTTACAATCCTTCAAGACTTTACAAACAAACTACATTTTAAAATGTTGTTTACAAAAATATTTCAACAACTGATTAAATTCTGATTTAAATGCTTGATTTGAAACTCTGTCATTGCTAAGATGTCATTCGTCTGCCTCCATGCGTGCGTTGTTGAATTTGAAGGTGATGCTCCTGCATCAGATTTGTTTCACATAGGTTTGTCTTGCATATTTCTTCCGTAGAGAAGTATGCGTAGAAATTGTTGGTTTTCATTGGTAGTAGTGCATGTTGTTGGTTCTAGCCCATGAAATGTGATTTTTTCCTCTTGGACAGTGCCATCACCATTGTGGGATATGTGACTACACCTATTTCTCTTGTGTTGTGCACGGACAATTTTATTTAGCTTGTGATATGTCAGTTTTTGTCTAGAAGGAAGTGTAGTAATGTATTTTTTTCTCTCACGTATGACCTTTTTTAAGTTGTGATAACTTAGTCTATGTTTTTTGTTCGAGGGCAAGATGACCTCATGGAAACTGGGATGAGTTTCATTTTGATTTTAAATAGCATAGGATTCTTATGCAGATTCGGTGTGGTTTGGCTGACATTGACACTGGATCCTGAACCAGTGGTATTTCCCATACCATCAATGTATTTTTTCCTCTCATGTATGACCTTTTTCAAGTTGCGATAAGTTAGTATACGTTTTTTGTTCAATCCCTCTATGGCCTCATCACAACTGGGACAAGTTTTACGGTTGACCTTTTTCAAGTTGTGGTAAGTTAGTCTACGTTTTTTGTTTAAGCCCTGTATGGCCTCATCACAACTGGGACGGGTTTCATTATCATTAAATAGCATGATACGGGTATGCATATTCGATGCGGTTTGGGTGGCATGGACAGTGGGCCCTGAACTAGTGGTATTTCTCATCAAAGGTTGATAATGGATATGTGGAGTATCTGTTTTCAACGAGATGATGCCAATTGTTCGATCGTAGTTTGAATCAGTACACCAGGAATGGACACTATCATCTGGCAGGGTTGACCAGAGCTGGATATTTACTCTGAATATGATAGATAGCCATTGCAAACAGAGTCTGCCACCCTCCACATTTCCTTTTTCATATGGAAGTGCCATGTTTACAAGGTATTCTTTCCAACTTCCAATTGTCGGCATATTTTCTAGGAGATATGGTGAAAGGTGTTAATGCAAACAACTAAAAGCCCATTGGCTACCACCTATAATTTCATTGCAAAAGGATTGTATAGTGTAAATCCGCAGCGACTGCACATCGAACTCTGTTGCTACCAAATAGCAAATTGCATTGAACGAACTATCTCCACAACTAGATGCAACAGTTGTTGCTATCTGCAAGTCATGGCACTGTGCACGATGCATAATTTGTTTCTATTGCGATTCAAGGTCTTGAAAATGAGGGACAAGTAAATATGAGGTCCTCCAAGATTGCATATGGATAATTTTATATACACTAGTGGTTCATAATGACCACTGACAGGATTGGCATCATGGAACAAGATGCAATATAGATCGTTGGATGCAATTCTGTTAAATAGTAGATATCTTGTTTTTCTTGTCAATGACCACATTCCAATTGATATATTGAGCCAACCACCGTATACAAAATGTATCTCCCCAAAGTCCCCTCTCATGTGAAGGCAGAATTGCAGATGCAGACAACCGCATCTTTGAAAAATAAGTAGTGACATCATGTATTCCATGCAACTGCCAAAGAAAGTCATATGCCAATTCATATTCATACGACTCCAATTCCTCAGTGTCGTCATTTTTTAAATAGTCCAAGAAATAATCTATCAATCCATTGTGCCGGTCGGTCGAGGAATAATGGAAATGCAATAGAACCTTAAATGCATCGAAAAGGAAATCCCCTACAGTATATGAGAATGCATACAATCTAAAAATCTCATTGGTATGCAATACTTGGTCGATGTTGTCATGAACAATGGACTCTGTATCTATTTCGTAGGACTCAACATCTATTACTTGTTTCATCTCTTAAACTGTGATTTTCAAGATGTTTCTTACCTATATTCAGTTTATATGCAAACAGAGAAAAGAAAATTAAAAAAGAGAGAAAAAAAAAAAACAAAAGAAAAAGACAAATAGAAAATTACAAGTGCGGAATTGCATACCAATTCCGCTATCTATCCTTCAACCTTCTTCTTGTCAAATTCAATCCTCCCTAGCCACCACAGCATATGACAAGCAAACAAAAGTGCAGTGAACAGTGAACCAAACAAAACATACAACACAAATAAATAACACTATAAATTTGTTGAGCAAAAAGACCGAGTATTCAAGGTATATCATTTTTTAACCTATTCCTGGCATGCATCCTACAAGATTTTCAGAGGCGGAAGATGGTTTGCAAGACACAAAGCATAGGACAAAGGCAACAGGTGGACGGAGTTCACCCTGGCAGATGCTTGTCCCCTATGACAACACCGAACTCGTTTTCTAAAACCCTTTGCATTGTTATTTTGGAAACATCTATGGCAAGATATCCAGAAAGTGGAAGTTGGCATATGTGATTGGAAGGGAACAGCCTGGAAAAAAATGAAGTTGGCATATGTGATTGGAAGGGAACAGCTTGGAAAAAAATGCACCAAATGCATGGTTTCCCGGGAATAGAAAATAAGACGAGAACATCTGGTTTTCTTTTTTATATTTCATTGTAACTGTGACAGATCTGGGTTTTGTGTCCAGCATCGACATTCAAAGCGAAACAAGACGTTTGGAAGAAAATAAACTAAGGAAATGTATGGTTTCCAGGAATAGATAATATGAGGAGAACATTGTGAAAAAAACGCTCCAAACGTATGGTTTTCAGGAAAAGCAAAAATGAGGAGTTCTCTTTTTTATATGTCACCACGGCTTTGACAAAGGCAGGTTTTGTATAGAACATTGACGTTCAAGAACAAGGAAAAGATTATGGGTGTAGTAGCGACAAAGAAAGATGTTCGTCAACAGGGTTGCGAGGCAGGGACACCTAGTATTGAAAATACTTGCTTGCAAGTTGCAAATAGAAAGCAGCAAACAAGGAATAGCAACGAAACCATGGCATGGAAACTTACCCATCAACAAGGGATGACAAAAGCGCAGCTCGAAAACCTGCAAACCGCAACAACAGGTCCAACTTCTTGCAACGATGGATGACAGAAGCACACCTTGAAAAGATGCAAACCGCAACAACAGATCCAACTGCTTGCAAAATTGAAGAACAACAAACCAATGATGAAAGTTTAACTGTGATGTGTCTAGCCATAAACAACTAATTCTAAATGTTTTAGCTGGGCCTTTTTATAGGACGTAGGTCGATATGGGTATAACCGTGGGCATTTACATCACTGAATATTTGGTGTCATGCTACTTTATTATAAAAATTGTGTGCAATATTATTTTTGGATCATTTTTATTTAATTGATGTATATTACAAACTTAACACATCTCTCTAAATTGGAATATACTACAAGCTACTAACTACTCTGGACACATACAATAATTTGTGAAAATGTTCTGTAAAAAGTTCTATGTCCTTAATTCTATATCTGGATTTTAAAGTTAGAATCATAATTAAACTGGTTTTATATGCATTTGAAAGTGGTTAAACACAAGGGTGAATCTTTTATTATGATTCCTGCTTTAGCTTTTCACTCTCAGACTCAGGTGTAGATGAGTTTATACTGGTGTCCATATCTTTATAATACATTTAATCACTTGTAGAGCATTTCACTTTTGAGTTTATATTCTTAACTTGCGTTTACTTCTGAACCAGGTATATTTTTAAAATGAAAGGATTTGCGACATGAAATGGAACCATACACAGCCATTTATTGACTTCTGCATTCCTAAAAATAAACTTTGTTTGTTTATTGCAAATCATGGTTTTGTTGCTGTTCAGTTCTGCATTTTATATTTTCAAGTTTGAGGTATGCTGTTCAGTTATGCGTTTTATATTTTCAATTTTCTAACCATATATGCCATGGCATCACGGTTGGAGATTACTGCCATTTCACATTGAATTTCTATGACTGGCATTATTGTAACTTATTTCTGAGGATGATGAGTGATGTTTTTTGTAAAAGCTTGCTGATAGCAAGGGACCGCACTTAGATTCGAGATTATTCTGTGGCCCAGAAATCTTGTCTGAGGTTAATGAGTAATGCTTTTTCTAAAAGCTTGATGATAGCAAGGGACCACTCTTAGATTCGAAATCTGGAAAACCCAATGTAAGGAAGCCATGCGCTGTATCTGTAAGGACAAGTTTTAAGTAAACGAAAGGCGGATAATTTGTCATCCTTTTGAAAGTACCTGCTTCTTGTCTGTTCTTAAAATGTTGGATTCGTATGACTCACCACGTCAGGGTTTTGGTACACATCGTATTCCAAATATATGATAAGTTTCATTGGTATGATAGGGAACCATGATAGGGAGTGGAGTTGGTACATATCATATTCTTCTTCATAATTTCTTTGTATTTTTAAATGTATTTGTTAATCTGTTTACCTTTTAACATTTACTTAATCATATTAAGAAATTACTGTAACACTAAATGATTGTCAAGTTTAAATGATTAAACTTTGGATTTAGCATGCTGGCTGTGCTGACTGTAAACGCTTATTTTCTGGTTGTGCGTTTCATTTTCTGGCTGTGTGTTTCATTTTCTGTCCACTCCTTTCGGCATTCATCAACCACGGTTTTGAGTGGTTGTGTTAGAATTTTAAATTAAAAAGTGATTAATTGTGCTCACTGTCAAAAGGTGTACACCTTTAGACATAATAAACAAATAATTAAAAGTATATACATAGATTTATAATATTGGGTATATTTATATAGATTTATATGATAAGCATATACTAATTAGATGTATGAACATATTTATAGATTTATAATATTAAGTATATTTATTGATTTGTATTATGGAGTGGATATGTCTTATTTGAAAACAATATTTTAGTATTTTGGAAAATAAAATATTTTATTGAGAGATATAAAATAATTAAAAGTAAAAAGTTGTTTACCTCTTATATAACTTCATCATTATTTAATAAAGAGTTGACATGTAACATTTAAAAAATATTAATAATAAAAAAAAAAATCAATATAAAACATAAATAAAATATTTCAATATCTATATTAAGTAAAATATTTTAATATCAATTTTATATAAATAAAATTGATATCTATTCCATTGATTCTCAACAACATAAAATACATTTAAAATCCCAAACATATAAAACCACAATAATGATGTATTACTACTTCCATAACATTCTTTTGTAATTTGCAAAACCACAATATGCTTATTAATCAAATATTAATGGTTCTTTAGATTTTCTCAAAATACTTATCCTTGAAATCTCTCAAAGACACTAATTTGACAATTAACTTTTTTTTGGTGGGTGTAGAGGCACTTAATAAACTTGTTTAAAACTATAAAAAACTCAATTATGATCAACTAATAATTATAAAATTTAATAAAAACCTATGTATAATAATCAATTTAAGTGCATCAAACTTAATTATAATTATTTAATCAAAATGAAGAAACATCAAAAGAATTTAAAGAAAATAAATTAATAATAATCAATTTAAATCAATCTATATTAATTGCAATCCATCACAATGACATGGCATCAATTAAAAATTAATAAAACTTAATGATATTTAATTATAATCAATTAAAATAAACAAAATTTTGATAATCAATCAAATATAAAAATCTAAATATGAAGTAATTAAAATCATTTGAAATCAATCATAATTTACTAATTTCAATTGTAGCTAACCAAAATCAACTATATCAAAATTATATTAAAATATTTACTATGAATCTAAAAAAAACAATAAACAATGAAAGTAAATCATAATCAACCTAATTCAATTAGCATTTATTAAAAATAACTAAAGTCAACCAAACTAAACCATAATCAATCTAACTCAACTAGTATTTATCAAAAATAACCAAAATCAACCAAGATCAATACAATCTACAAAGTAAACAGTAATTAATCAAAATCAACTAAATTCAATACGGGTCAAGCATAGTAAATCAAATCAACCAAAAATAACTACAATCAACACAAGTCAACTAACTAACTAAAGTCAAATCAAAAGCCACTAAATTTAATTGTAATTAACTAATATCAATTAAAAGTGAATTATATTCAACTAAAATTCACTCATGCCAATAACGATCAAACATAATCATCAAAAGTTAAATCAATATTAAAAAAACTCAATCTTAAATAATTCAAGTCAAACAAAATATACCCTAATCAACCTAAATCAACCCAGCTCAACCTAAATTAACAAGAGTGAACCAATCTAAAGCTTTGCACTTGGTTAAAAGACATGATAATTAATTTTAATTTGAAAATGTATTCAAAACTCACACATATGTGAACGAGGTGAAGCTGTGTAGCAAGTCCCTGCCTTTTCTTATAATTGATGACTTAATTATGTCATATTTTCCCGTCCTCGAGTTTTCTTTTTACCTATTCTAAATTTGTATCTCACTAATGCAATGTTTCTGGCCAATGGCTATTTGTATTTGTTTAAACCCTTATTTGGATTTTCTATAGGTACAGTCCAGCAGACACAAGCCAATGCTTTCACAACTATTAGTCCCTGCGAGCGTTAACAATTGATAGAAACAAAAGAAAAAATGTAAAATGATAGAATGCAATCATTTTAAGAATTTAAGATGACTGTTATGAATCTAATTACAATGTGCGGTAGTGTAATTAAAATAATATAATAAATAGTTAATTATTCTAGACAATTCCCTTAGCAATAAATCCAAGATGTAATAATGCAAACCAAAAACATAGGCAATGGAAATATTTTGTGAAAGAAAACAAATCAATATTTTTGGCATAATGTGTTCATGGAAAATGTTTATCATGTCGTAAAAGATATTTTAGTTAAAAAAAAAATGATGTGAAATAGTTATATAATGGTAAATCTAACTCATAGAAAGGTAATCCCATTGTTGAGAAACAATATGTTACTTTGGAATGGTCGACAAAATCCACTCGAAACCAAACCAAGTATAAGGGTCGCATAAGGATTGAGAGGAACTTATTGAACCGAACTTGGTATATATGCAGATGAAAATAGTTCAATTCTTGCTTGATGAATATTTGATTTAGGTTGCTGCTACTTGTTGGGGCAATGTAGCATCCCCAATATCCAATTGGGCTATGCCACATAAAAAAATTCGAACTGTATACAAAATTAAAACATATACACACAGAAACTCTTGCGGAACTTTATATATAAAACTTTAAACAGACAAATACATTCTGCAAATGCACATATTCATATAGAATAATAATAAAAATACATATGCAGCACACACAGGAAAAATCCATAAAAATAAACGCATACATAATAATGCAACATGGAATTTAACACACAATTGACACTTATCTTGGTAAAAATATTACCAACTGCGTGCAGAGATTCCATGTTCCTCCCAGCCTTTGTAATGTCCCCATTTTGGGACATTATAACATTACAACATTTCAGAGTGGTATGCCTGCCCGAGTAGCCATATAGGGATGACAGAGAGTTCAGGAGATATTGAGGGGTTTATTTGGGCCCGACTTGTATCGTTCATCATCAGGATCCATTCCGCACAGTTGGGCTTTGATTTCGTTGCATTCCAACGATTTTCGTAATTTTGAGTTATTATGGGTCATATCTTAATTAAATTCACTAAGAAGGTCATAATGGGCATATTACTTGGTGAAACATCTTAGTGTAATAGCTCATCGGAATCGAGAGGAAGAGTATTACAGGATAAGATGATGAGAAGTGACTTTCAGTGGCCGGAGAAGCCATCAATATGGATAAATCACTTTGTACTGGCAAAATGGTTAATTAATTAATTAATTAATAAAGTGATATAATCAAGGAATAATAAAATAAAGTAAAAGTCACTTGGAGGGAAAAGGTCAACAACGAATTAGGGTTTCAGGAAGC
>SNQJ01S0054325.1:44651-56595 GCA_010110895.2 Picea sitchensis | reverse complement strand
TCCAGCTGAAGCGAGTAGCAAGGGAAAGAATCAGTCGAACAGAGTTCATCTTTGCAATAGGAGCAAAGGTTTTAGTGCAATCAATGCCTTCTTGTTGAGAAAATCCTTTTATGACCAAACTAGCTTTGTGATTCTCAACAACATCGTTAGAGGTAAATTTGGTCTTATAGACCCTTCAGAATTTCCCAATGTTCTTCCCTTGACGTCAAGGAACCAAATCCAAAGTGTGATTCTTTAAAAGAGAATTCATCTCAACTTGCATAGCTTTCTTCTATTCAGGTTGACCTTGCACATATATATAAGAGATAGGATCACAAGTCTCTGAAATGGTTGACCTTGCACATATTTTGAAGACCGATAAAATAATGCAGAAGACCAAGATCTGTCATATCAAACATGTCAGCAAGTCATCTCTTCAATCCAAGAATTAAATTAAGGTTATTTCCAATTATGGCCAAATAATCATCATATAAAGCAACAATCAAGGTATCACCATTATCATGTAATACATAAATACTATGATTAGATTCACAATGTTTGAAGCCAAGGATAAGAAAGAAGTGATCAATCTTATCATACCAATCCCTAGGATCATGTTTCAAACCATAAAGAGACTTCTAGAGTAGACAAAAAAGGATAGAATTTTTCACAAATCCAGGGGTTGTTCCATAAATATTTCTTTAGATAAATCGCCATGAAGAAATCCATTTTTAACATCCATCTGTTGGATCTTCCAGCTGAAGCAAGTAGGAAGGGAAAGAATCAGTCGAACAGAGTTCATCTTTGCAATAGGAGCAAAGGTTTTAGTGCAATCAATGCCTTCTTGTTGAGAAAATCCTTTTATGACCAAACTAGCTTTGTGATTCTCAACAACACCATTAGAGGTAAATTTGGTCTTATAGACCCTTCATAATTTCCCAATGTTCTTCCGTTGAGGTCAGGGAACCAAATCCAAAGTGTGATTCTTTAAAAGAGAATTCATCTCAACTTGCATAGCTTTCTTCTATTCAGGTTGACCTTGCACATATATATAAGAGATAGGATCACAAGTTCAAAAGGACCATCCTATAACAAACCAGAGGAAGCATTCAACAACATAATTCCTAAATAATTATCATCAAAAAATATGTTTCTCTTGATAATTATCTTCCATTTAACAAGGTCAACCAGTCAATATGCCTTGGATTCTTCGGAGTATCCCATCATGATGCAAGGATGAATCTTGGCATCTAATTTCTTCTTGTAGTCATCTGAAATATGAGCCTAATAAATACATATGAATACTCTGAGGTTTTCAACTAAGGGATTTATTCCACACCATCTCTCGAATGGAGTCACATAATTGATAGCTCTAGTAGGAATATGATTCAGAAGATAGTTCGCACAATAAACAACTTCATCCCAAAACCTGTTTGGCATATCTTTGGCCTACAAAAGACATCGAACCATTTTGACCAAAGTCTAATTCTTTCTTTCTGCCACGTCATAATGTTGAGGGGTATGAGGAACAGACCTCTTCCGAGAGGTATCAAATTAAGCAAGGTATTCTTCAAACAGTCGATTCACATACTCTCCACCATTATTAGATCTCAAACACTTGATAGGGAGACCACATTTCCTTTCAACCAATGCCCTAAATTCCTTTAATTTTTCAAATGTGTGACCCTTATTCTTCAAGAAATAGATCTATGTGAACCTAGAGAGATCATCAATAAATGTTAAAATTTACTTCACACCTGCTAATGAAGATTTAATAATACAATAGAGATGATTATGAATAAACTCCAGTGGGTTTTGTGCTCACCATGATTTTCTAGAATCGAAAGGCGCCTGATGATTCTTTCCTAGCACACATCCTTTGTAGACGCCATCAGGTGGAAGAAATATCGGTAATCTAGCAACCATGTTATGTGTGACCATCAAATTTAGACTTTGAAAGTTTAAATGTGCAAGTCGTTCGTGCCAAATTTGACTCCATTTATCGGTCTGGGAAATCACTTGGTTTAGGATTGGGTCAAGTGAGTTCATAGAACTTGTAAATTCCATCCCTTGAGTCAAGAAACCCTTCAACAAGAATCTACCTATCATTCTTCAAATCCTTAACAAATAACCGATCTAACCAAAATTCAACAATCTTACCAGTTTGTGTGAGTAGGGAAACTGATAACAGACATACACTTATATTAGGTACATGATAAATATCAACAATTCTACCATGTTGACAAGAAACATCACCATGATCAACAATATCGAGGGGAAAATCATAGGCTACATAAATATTTCACTTGATATATTTATCCAGGAAGGAGAATAGAGAGAGGCATCTTTGGTTATATGGTGAGTACATCCAGAATCGACTACCCTCTCATTCTTCAAGGTGTGACGAGCAATGCTTGATAAGTTCAAACTTGGAAGGTAAAATTGTTGGATGGTCGACGTACAGTCAAGGTGTCTCCTTCAAGTTGCTTCATCTTCTCTTATAAGTCAAATCCCTTCTTCCAACAGTTTTTCTCCACATGTCTAGTCTTTCCACGGTACATACAAGTTTTCTTCTTTCGATTCTTCCAAGTAGATATCAATTCATCGGTATTCACTCTAGTCTTTTGATCAAGGAATTTCGGTCTATGTACAGGAGCATTAGAGCATCCTCTTTCCTTGTAATTCATCTTTCCCTTTCCCTTGAGCAAGTGAGCCCGATGCTTACCACCAAGATTTCCTTTTTTTTAAGTACTTAAGTGATGTGAATAAATCGAAATTATGATGTTTAAAGATAAATTACAAAAAATAAAATTGTAAAAGTGTAAGAAATTGGAAAAGAAAAATACTTAAACCATAGGTTTGTTGTCCATATAATTAATTTCCTAAATTATGTGAGCAATTAAATGGAAAATCAACAAGCTAAGTTCAAATGTGGAGGAGGAATTTCACACTTCTAACCTTTTCTAGTTTTCTAAGCTTGATGATGAACACAAGGAAAAAATCATGCTTAGGTGGAGGGTCTTTAGGTGCTTTATTTGTGTAAAAATTAAGTGATAGCAAGAACCAACAAAACTTGAAGTAAATGCTAAACTAAGTTGGAAAACATTAAATTTCTTAAAGGAAAATGATTGCAAGTGGTAATTTTAAAAAAAAAAGGAGTTCATTCATTACCTAGTTATTTCCTTAATGTGATGAGAGATTAAATTATCAAATTAACCAATGTGTGTGTTAAGCCCTAAATAGTGGCACGTTACCCCTTAATTGGGGCATATTGCATTAGTATTGTTATTTTATTTATGTCGGCTTCGGTCCATTAGTTGTAATTGTACCTCCTAGTATCCTATATATACCAAAGAGACATTTTCATTTGGAATCATCGTGTATTTGTAAATTTATGTGGTGTATAAGGAGGTTGCCCCCTCAAAGAGGATTATTATCTAAAATTATCTCTTTTTCAAGGTGTTAAGTACTTATTCTAAGGTTTTTATGCTATTTTGATATTTGGTTCTTAACATTTGGTATCTAAGCTCAAGGTCTTGGGGTGTCACTGTTGCATCTGAGACACCTTGGAATCTTTGCTATAACTCTTTTTCTACATTGTTTCATAAGGAACTCCTTGGACGAAATTTATTATACGGATCAAGGTACTTAGGGTTAAAATTTCATCTCCTGGGGTTTTATACATTCATAGATATAGCCTGTGTAAGATCGGGTTCTGGAATCATCTTGAATTTAGACATCGTTGAATTTGCGCTATAAAAAAATTTATGTGACGTTTCAAACCTTGAAACTCAGAGAATATTCATATAGATTATCAAGGTAGTTGTGATAAAAAATTTGTATTTTTGTGAATCCTACTTTTATATATACACCCTATGTAAGATAGGGTAGTTGACTAGTCATATTAACTAGTCTCAAATAGATGTTATGGGTAAAACAGTGATATCTTCTTCGGTGAATATATAAATTAAGTGAGACTAGTTTCATTGGAAATTGGATAGTCTTTAGTATTTCTGGTGCAAGTTTCAGAATCAAATATCAAATATTGTACTCTTGGCATGCTTTACAAGTATGCTCTTTGGGAAGGGACAAAAATCATCAAGGTGTGGGGAAGTTACCATAATTTCCACTTGGCACATCCAATTTTGATCATACCTATGGAATTTCATAGAAGATGTATCAGATAACTACATAACGAAATTGCAAACCCTGAAGGGCCAAAATTTTGGAGATACAGCAGATGAAATATCGCCTAGCATAACCACCTCCAAATAAAGGTTTAAAAGTGATACTTGGAAAACATGCCACCAAAAAAGGGAACTTCTATACCAAATAAGCACTTAGACAGTCCTACTTGGACTCTTGATGAAGGTGAAGAAATGTGCAGGGACATAAATGATTTACAAAAGAAGGAAGTAACAAAAGATGAATTACTAGGAATGATGGATTCAACTTAAGCTAAGTTGGAAGCAATAATGGATACTAGGATGAATGGTTTAAAAAGGGAGATCATAGAAGTATTGAAAATTTTCCTAATAGAGAGGCCACCTGAAAGTGAAAATGTATCCCATGAAATTCATGACGAGGACACAAGGAAAATGAATCAATACTAGAGAAACTCCAACTTTGGGTGGAAGACCAACCACTTTCCTAAGATTGATATGAGGAAGTTTGATGGAAAGGATCCAATCACATGGATACTCCAGATGGCGCAGTTCTTTGATCTACATGATGTGCCAGACACACAAAAGGTATGAATTGTGTCTTTATATTTAGAACCCAATCAATTTGTGTGGTATCGATGGCTTTGTTATCGCAAATTACTTGTCACTTAGACAATTTTCACGGAAGAAATTATAGCACACTATGATGATACAAGGAACAATACCTTCTTCAGCCAATTGATAAATCTCAAGCAAAAGGGTTCAGTTGCAGAGCACATTGAGAACTTCGAAATATTGAATATAAAGGTAAAAAAAATTCCAAATGAGCACTTGATTGATGTATTCATAGGAACTTTAAAGGATAACATTCAACATGAGGTTCGCCTTTGGGAACCCAAATCATTGGAGAATGCATTCAGGGTGGCGAGAAATGTTGAAAGTAAAAATATGGCTATGGCTACAAGAAGGACCACTCCTAACATATATCTAGAGAATAATGTTCCTTCTTCTAAAACACCTCAACCTACAAGGTTGACACCTCAACAATTGGAGGAAATAAAAGCAAAAGTTGTATGCTTTAATTGTGACAGAAAGTACAGTAAGGGACATAAGTGTGGTGAGAAGAAATTATTCTACATAGATTGTGAAGAGGAAGAAGAACAAGAACCATCTCAAGATGAAAACGTAGAAAATATTTCTTCTGAAGAGTTGACTCCCACCATATCATGTAATGCATTGGTTGGAATTAGCACTACTCAAACCCTCAAGATTGAAGGATATATCAAAAATAAAAAGGTAATACTCCTAATTGATTATGGTAGTACTCATAATCGCATTCACTATAAATTATCCAAAGCTCTCAATTGCTTTATATATCCAACACTAGAGTTTTGAGTAATGATTGCAAATGGAGGAACTATCAATTGCTCAGGAAAATTCCATACGATCAATCTTACTATGGGGGAATATGTGATCAATATTCCAATGATTTCTATACCCATGGGTGGTGTTGATGTTGTACTAGGATTCCAATGGTTACAATCATTGGGAACAGTGGATTTTAATTTTCAAGAAGTTTTCATGAATTTTTCATTGGAAGGAAAGGAAATTGAGTTAAGGGGTATCACAGAGAAACCCAGTAAGGTGATAAGCTCTAATGGCATGAAAAAAATATTAAAAAGGGGGCATCGAGGTGTAATTGTACAATTATGCTCACTAGATGTTCAAACATCTAAGCCATGTATTCCCATAGATCTCCAAGGGGTCATTGATAAGCATTCCAAAGTATTTTAAGATATTCCGAGAGGTCTTCCACCTACTCACAATCATTATCATGATGTTCACCTAATTCCTGCGAGTGTTCCTCCTAATATTGTGCCTTACAGATACCTTTATTCTGAGAAGAGTGAAATTGAGTGTATGGTTGAAGAAATGTTAGAGGTTGGCATTATTATACCTAGACAAAGTTCTTACTCTACACCGGTGGCAATGGTACTCAAGAGAGAGGGCTCATGGCATATGTGTCCATATTATAGAGAGCTTAACAAGATCACTATTAAAGATAAGTTTCCTATTACCGTCATTGATGAATTGTTAGATGAACTACATGGAGAAATCTAATTCACAAAGTTGGATCTTCGTTCAGGGTATCATCATATTAGAATGAAGCAGATATCCCAAAAATAGCATTTCGAACTCATGAAGGCCATTATGAATTTTTTTTCATGCCTTTTGGCCTTACGAATGCACCTTCCACATTCCACGGGTTGATCAATTCCATTTTCAAGCCCTTCCTTCGAAAAAAAACATTAGTATTTTTTGATGATATATTAATCTATAGAAAGTCTTGGGAGGATCATGTTCGACATGTTGACATGTTGCTAAAGCTACTAGAGGAGAAACAACTATATGTCAAACCATCCAAATGTTTCTTTGGGGTGAAGGAGGTAGAGTATTTTGGTAATATTGTATGTCATGAAGGTGTTAAGGTAGACCCTAACAAGATTAAGGCCATCATGGACTGGTCAATTCCCAAAACATTGAAGAATCTTATAGGATTTTTGGGTTTGACATGTTACTACCGCAAGTTTTTTCGAAACTATGGAAGAATAGCAGCACCTTTAACGGAATTAACTAAGAAAGATGCATTTTCATGGACTCTAGAGGAAACTCAAGATTTTGAACAAATTAAAGAGGCGATGTGAAAATCTCATGTCTTAACCACACCAGATTTCACAAAAACCTTTATTGTGGAATGTGATGCCTCATGAAATGGCATTGGTGTTCTTCTAATGCAAGAAGGAAGGCCCCTTGCTTTTGAAAGTTGGCCACTCAAGGGAAAGGACTTACACAAAACCATTTATGAGAAGGAAATGATGGAAATAATACATGCATTGAAGCAATGGTGCCCTTACCTAATACGTAGACACTTCAAGGCAAAAACAGATCATGATAGTATTAAATAATTCTTGGAACAAAGACTATCTTCACAAGAATAACAAAAATGGGTGACCAAGATGTTGGGTTATGATTTTGAAAACATGTACAAAAAAGGGAACCAAAATGTTGTGGTAGATGCACTCTCAACAAAGGATGAAGATGTTGAGGCCTTTCTCTGTTTTATCTCAATCATCCAACCTAATTGGATAATAGAAGCAAGGGATGAATGGAAGACTGACGAAAAAGTGTGGACTCTCATTCAAAGGTTGCAACAGGATTACAGTGCATCAAATACATTTACATGGAAAAATGATTCATTATGGTACAAAGATCACTTATATTTATGCAAGAAAACCCAACTCAAACAAAAGGCACTCTTGGAATTTCACACCTCTCAGATAGGAGGGCACTTGGGATTTTTGAAAACCTACCAAAGGGTCAAGAAGGAATTTTTTTGGGATGGCCTTAAAACTAATGTTCAAGGGTTTGTGGTAGAATGTTTGGTTTTCCAACAAAATAAGGTGGAAACAATTAATACCCCAGGTATTTTACAACCATTAGCCATCCCAAGTCAGCTCTAGGAGGAGGTTTCCATGGATTTCATCATAGGTTTACCGAAGTCTAAAGGAAAGAGTGTCATCATGGTGATTGTTGATAAACTGACCAAGTACGCACACTTTTTTTCACTCTCTCATCCTTTCAAATCCAATAAAGTTACCACCGCATTCATGGAGATGGTTCAAAAGATACATGGAATCCCAAAGATTAGTGTAAGTGATAGAGATCCCATATTCACTAGATATTTTTGGACATAATTATTTTCTTGTTTGGGTACTCAATTGTCTCATAGCTCATCTTATCATTCTCAATTGAATGGAAAAACTGAGATAGTGAACAAATTTATGGAAGGCTACCTTCATTGCTTTGTCTTTGATAAACAAACACAATGGTTCAAGTGGTTACCCTTGGCAGGATGGTGGTATAATAGTTATTTTCATACTGCAACAAAAATGACACCATTTATGACACTCTATGGATATCACCCATTGTCCATCACTTATTGTCTAAAAGAAAAATATAAGGTTCAAGAAGTGGAAGATCACATAAAGCATCAACAACAAGTTCTCCAAATCTTAAAGGACAACCTGACCATGGCACAGAATCGCATGAAACAACAAGCAGGTCAGCATCGTAGTGAAAGAAGTTTTGAAGTAGGGGATTGGGTATTTTTAAGACTACAACCATACAAACATATGTCCCTCAAGCAAGCTAATAAGGATAATAAATTATCACCAAAGTACTATGGCCCTTATAAGGTGTTTCAAAATATTGGTACTATGGCATACAAATTGGAGTTGCCTGGATCTTCACGAGTACACCCAATTTTCCATGTTTCATGCTTAAAGAAGGTTATAGGTTACAAGATCCCAGTTCAAACTGTATTGCCGGAACTTGATGAGGAAGGAAAAATCATATTGGAGCCTAAATATGTCACTGGCACAAGAATTATCCTACTGAGGAATAGATCCATTTCAGAGTATCTTGTTAAGTAGAAGAAACTACCTGTTGAAGATTCCACTTGGGAAGATGAGTCTTTTATATAGAAGCATCCAGAATTACTCAAGCATTGCGGACAACACTTTTATGAAGGGGAGGGGCATGTTAATCCCTAAATAGTGTCACATTACCCCTTAATTGGGGCATATTACATTAATATTGTTATTTTATTTATGTCATCTTGGGTCCAATAGTTGTAATTGTACCTCCTAGTCTCATATATATATATGTGTGTGTGTGTGTGTGTGTGTGTGTGTGTGTGTGTGTGTGTGTGTGTGTGTATACCAAGGAGACCTTTTCATTTGGAATCATATTGTATTTGTAAATTTATGTGCTGTATAAGGAGGTTGCCCCCTCGAAGAGGCTTATTATCTGAAATTATCTCTTTGTCAAGGCGTTGACTACTTATTCTGAGGTTTTTACGCTATTTTGATATTTGGTTCTTAACAGTGTGATGGAAATTAATGAAGTAAATGTTAAAAACTTATGTGTTAGATGAAAAAGAAAATTGTCTAAAAACCAGTACTAGAAAATATGACTGCTTTCCCTACCTAATAGGTTTTTTAATAAACAAGCACTAGATAAGATTAATTATAATAAATAAAGCAGCTAAAAAAATTCTAAAAACTTTAAAACTGCGTAGTAAATCTCAAAATAGAATGGACTAAAACTAAAAAAAATATATTTTAAATGGTGTAGTGCAGGCTATCACTAATATAGTTGTGTGAGTGGCATGTCGAGGCAATGAAATCCATGTGTGAAAAATTAGTGTGCATTCAACACAGGTATACTTGTACGATCCATGTGGAACATGAATAAAAACCCGTGTGATCCACAAGAGGTAGAGCTTACAATTGCCCGAAACTTTGAGATTCAAAAAACAAATTGAAGATTCATCCTCTAGTTGCAAGTGATTAAGAAAATACATCGTTTATATTGATATTACAAACCACCAAAAGTTAAATCTAAGCGAGAAACAACCTAGGAGTTAGATATATTGATCTAAAAATGAAGTGGAGTTGCCAATCCATGTTGGGTTTTGGTTGAAATGATGAGAAAAATCCATCTATTATAGGTTTCTAAGCTAACAATAGAAAAATGTGAGAATGTGGGATAAGAACACAAATATATACAAAAACCAATAAGAAAAAGAGATCATAAGAATAATTCAATTATGAATTTAAGAATAAAACACCATTGAAATTGCAAACGTTTGGGGGAGCAACAATACTCATACTATTGTCCAATGGAAAGAAAAAAAATGTAAGTTGTCATCTTGGTGAGAGTAGATGGAATAAAATGGGCTCCAAATATCTCCTTGGTAAAGTCTTTTCCCCCCTTGAATTATCACTCTCTAACTCTAGTGAATGTGGAAAACATGTCCCTTGTTGAAAGGAAAACAATTGAGTAAGAGGGAAAGAATGAAAGAAATGAGAGAGAAAGAGATGTTCTCTCCAAGGTCATTCCTTCAACAAAACTCTACAATCAATTCCCTATTTTATAATACATCCACATGGCTCCCTTACATAGGAAAAAGATGGAACTCTTCAAGAATCGGTTCATGTGTGAACTCCCTTCCCCCATAAGATAGATTTTGCATATTAGATGAACATTTAAGGAAATATAATGAATGATGTAGACATGTAGAGAATTCTCCTTTTATTTTTACTAAAAATTGAGTTAATTAATAGGCCCATGTGTATTTAATCCACCACAGAATATTGACTTTTCCAACTTCAGATAGGTCACACAGATCTCAAAGGATTTTATGTGCAAATCATGTGGGTGGTACATAAGAAAGATGCACGAATATGAAAACAATTATTTGAGTGTTTAAATCCACTCAATGAAGTACATATATCCATGGATTTATCTCATGTGTTGCATTATGTAAATATATATATTCTAGTGATGTTTCCCCATACGATCACCCAAATGTTGCAAGTGAGCGAAATTGACGTGACAATTGTTATTGTTAAGTTATAAAGTCTATTCTAGTACCTATATAATCCCCTACACCAATTTTTAGTTCCAATTCCACATCAGTTCCACCCTATGATGGGAAATCCAATGGATGCGATCACATGATTATATTATAGAATTATGTTGATATTGTATTGCCAAGTACATCCACTAAGCAATTAAAAAAATTATTATTTCAACAACATCCTATGTAATCAATATCTTCACTAGTGGGGATGTTTGCAACCTACCAACACTTCCTTTCAAGAAGTAAAATACAATTTTACATAATATTGATGAGATGTGGTACAACCATCCATTGGCATTATAGTGATCATGCACATCCATTGGAAATAAGGTGAGATATAAAGTGGTTTTGATCATAGATTAAGGTTAGGATTTAAAATAGGAGCATATACATTGTAACATCAACATATTCAATGACTATTTTAGTCCTTCCCACTCACAATTTGCATCATAATGAATGGTTTTAAATTGACCATACAAACAAAAGTTTTAATTGTCAATGTAGTATTATGATGGTACACTTGATAGTGTTATAGTAACTAACCTAAACCTCCCTTTAGCATGGAGAAACAAATTCAAGTACCCTAACAACAACTTATCCAACTAATTTCCTAGAAATCTTAATAAATATTATTTTTGTGTTGTAAGAAGTATAATTCACTAGAACACTTATTTTCGTAGAACCTAAAATCCCTAACATTATCTATAGATAACTAGGTACATGGTCTAAAACCACCTTTTTTTTCATTCATAATACTTGGAGATAAAATTGGCATAATTTTTGGATGTTGGTTGCAACCCAAACAGGCATCATCATTGTCAAAAAAATAAGCATTAAACATCCTAGTATCCATCCATGCCACCCAACCCTATCTAGTTTTCCCATATGTAGAAACCCACTCCAAGCACAATCCCTGATATGCAGGATTGCATTTCACCTCTTTAGTTCATTGCATTGCCTCAACCTAAATCGTATGGACAACACCACGACCTTAGGTACCATAGTGTGACCCTGCTAGTTTTGGCCAATAACTATGTGTTGTTGACACAACCTCAAAATCAAGCTTAAAATAAAACATGAATCGTAGTAAATATTCATAAAGAGTGATGAACATGTTTCAATTTTGGTGTGTGGATGAATAATATATTTAATTTCCCTTTTAATTATGTTGATCACATTGTATACATTTTTATGGACCAATACTTGATAATGACTTGTTCAATTACCCAAAATCATAAGATCATTAACCTAATTCATGTAATATCTCTCTTATCCAAACCAAACAACATGTAGATTTACATGAAGAGAATATACA
>SNQJ01S0054325.1:0-41982 GCA_010110895.2 Picea sitchensis | reverse complement strand
GTATTTTTTCTCTGATTCTCCCTCTTTCAACTTTTTGATTTGCTCAATTAACCTTTGATTAAGGTTCTTCAAACAATAATTTTATTGATTTTTTTATGATAGGTTCTTCTTGAGATTGTTCTTTTCTTGTTCTAATTTTTTATTGCATTGCTTCTTGTTTTACTGATTTGTGCAAGTAATTTTTTACTGTGATATTTTAAACGAGAAATATCTTTATTTTTATCTGTGATAACTTCATCAAATTCTTTTTGTATCCTTGATATTGATTGTTGATTTTATTGAAGGACCACCTTCGAGAATTATTTCCGTTCTTTTCATGAAGGTACTATTGAATCCGACTTCATAGTAATGTCTTGAAGTTTCATCATCTTCTTCTTATATAGAAACGTCACAAAAATTTTCTCTATATTTAAGATGAAGGTACCTATATTTTTAAACCAGGGTAACCCGAGAATTATGTCAATCTCTTCTATATACATAGTTGTAACATTGAATTGAGATATATATTCATAATCATCAATTGTCACTTGTAACTCCTTAATTTCATATCGTTTCCTGCAAAAAACATATCTTCCTTTTCAATTATATTCAGCTCTGGAATTAATATTTGATTTTCCAAATTGATATTAATGTGATGATCCTTTTGTTTCTCATTGATAATGACGTTAATCTATTTTCCTTGCATACTCCCTTTTAGTGTAAATAATCCACAACTTGAAATGTAACTACCTTCATAAGAAAATATTCCTTCATTTTAGAATTGTTCATTTTTTTAACTTTGAAATGGTCGTATAATTATTTTTACCCCCCCCCCTTTTTAATCATTATTTATTTATATCTAGTTATATACATTTGCGTTCATAATAATATTCTTATTTATATTACTCACAATCGACTTGATATTTCCTTTGTTGTTAATGCGGTTTTTCGGTTTATGCAAGATCCCTAAGACAATCACTCAAAAGTAGAAAAGAGGATTGTTTATTATCTCAAGGGTACCTTTTATCTTGGTATCAAGTATTGTCACACTTATGACTCGTCGATCAGCTTCATCGACTCCGATTGGGAAGGTGACAATGATGATCAAAAGTCTACTTCTAGCTATGTGTTTCACTTTAGCACTGGACCTCTAGTTTGGTCATGTGAGAAACAAATGATAGTCTCTGTTGACTATGGGAGATGAGTATTGTGGTGCCATTAATGTAGGTACCGAGGTGGTTTGGCTTTGCCATCTCCCGGGTGAGCTTGGGTTTCCTATTAAATCCTCAACTGCTACATATTGTGACAATCACAATGAAATCTAGGTTGTTGACAGTCTTGTTGCACACAATCAAATGAAGCGCGTCGAACTTCATGCTCACTAATTGCGCCAATTGGTTCAAGAGAAGGTTTTCACTCTTGTCTACTGCAAAAACAATAATCATATTGTTGATATCTTTACAAAACCATTGTATGAAGCTAATTTTGTTCAGTTCCGTGATATGCTAGGGCTTCAAGTAGCTGCAATTATTGGGGGGGGTGTCTTGTTGATGTAATTTCACCTCCCTAATATCCAGATCTATGTGCTTATGGGGGGTTTTGGAACCTCAAGTTCTGAAGGTTCATCATACCTCTACTGGAGATAGTTAGTCAGATGGTCAACTAGCTAGTCAATCTGGTGGTCAACTAGACCAACGGTCAGGTGGTCGATTATCAATTGAAAACAATTGGTCATATAGTCAACTAATAGTCGGAGATAGTCAGTCGAAATGTCGACCAATCAAGAAATCAAATATGTGTTGGACGACTAAAAGGTCAAGTTGAATAGGAGACATTACTACATTACTAAGTTCGACAATATGGATAAAATTTACCATATCGTCAGACATTACTAAGTAATTATCAAAATTTTGTTATTTTTTTGATGTCTAATCATCGTCGACATTTTGACTCCTATTCGACAATTATTAATAAAAACATCGTTAAAAATGTAAGGTCCACATGGCACCCCATCGTTAAATGCATATCACAGAGGCATGTTTATAAAAACATGAGCTATAACAACTGACTCAAGGACCTGTAAATACATGTAAAGTTAATTATGATTGTCTTATGTAACCACCCTATGGATCGAGGTTTTCCCCACAAGGATCATATAAATATATAGGCATTGTCTAACATTTCTACGTTTTGGCATTTTTTGTCAGAATTCAATGATATAAAGGTTGTAAGTACAGTGATAGGAAAGGAGATGCTTGTTAGAGAGACATTAGAAGGACTATTCAAAGAGACAAATGTGTGGGATCTGTATTTCAATTTGCCCAGTTTTTTAAGGGAGATTGTAACTATGATGCGTGTCATGTAAAGATCCTAATGTAATGACGAATTGATGGAAGTTCAATATCGTTTTGACTTAAACTTTTCTTATATGTGATGCTTGTTGTGATCTTTAATGTTTATCTACAAATTTTAAGAGATATTAATGCATATTTATAATAATTCTTGAATTTATCTATATGTAATTCAAAAGGTATGAATAAGAGGGGGAAATTGAAGGGGGGTTATTTATAAACTATGGAAGGGGAACTAGGGCGCCAAGGAGAGGCAACAAGTCCTTTTATTTTGCTAAAAAATAGATCTATGAATGAGGTTATGTTTGGTAAATAGTTGACAATGGAAGGGTTTTTTAGAGTGGACAATGCCCCTATTTAGGGTTCCTTAGGATCAGTCTAACCTTTAATTTTCAAGGCTCAACCATCCCCTTCAAAAAATGAGCCTTGTAAAAGGTTATTGATGTGAATAAACCTGACATCCTCCTCCTATAATATATCTAAGTGGATTTCTTGGGGGTTGGGAGTTTAATTCATTATGGTCATTATGAGTTCACAGTGGTAGCCTCCCACCTATTCCAATTGGCTCATTCTGACAATTTTCTAGTTTGACAATTTTTTCCCTAGTTTTCGGGTCCCTCACTTGCGGGGCCATTTTGAGGCCCTAAACAACGTTTTTTTAGGGCTCGCCACAATTAGAATGACCTTTGATTGATAGCAGCAAAATGTGTATTCCTCGGATAGACCTTTCCAATGGGTTATCTTGTGCCTAAAACATAGATCGTATGCAAAAGTTACGACCCTGGGAAGTTGATGTACTAACTTACTCAAACAGGGCCCACATGACTTTTGGTGGTTCATATCCTAGGGTTAGGTTTTTTGGATGTCTAGGGTTTTTGACATTCCTGTTTATTGTAAAAAGGCCTTCAGAGCCTCATTGTAATCATCTTCTTGTGAATGAGCTCAACCGTCACATCTCTTCTCAGAGATAAGCTGCCACCATTCTAGCAAGCTTGTTTCCGCTGCATTTTACAGTTTCATCTTATTTCCTTATTGAATAGAAACTTGTTTTACTGTATATCTGTTATTCTTTGTTAAGCATCTTTTGATAATAATCTGTATTCATTTCGTTCTGCAAATATACTCTGGATCAAGCCATTTGGGTTATCAAATGAACCAACTGTCTTCATGTGTTTAATGAATGGTGTTTTCAGAGAGTACTTAGATAAGTTTGTCATTGTATTTTTAGATGACATTATTATATATTCTAAGTCGGAGGAAGATAATGGAAAACAATTGAGGATGGTATTACAGGTATTAAGGGAGCATCAGTTGTATGCCAAATTGAGCAAATGCTTATTTTATCAGAAGCTAATTCATTATTTAGGGCATATCATTTCAGAGGAAGGGATAGCAGTGGATCCTGAGAAGATATAAGCCATTAGAGGATGGTCAGTGCCAAAGAATGTGACAGAGGTCAGATCATTCATGGGCCTTGCAGGTTACTATAGGATATTTATTGAAGGATTCTCAAAGATTTCACACCCAATCACTTGCAAAAGAAGGTTGTGAAGTTTGAGTGGACATTGGATTGTGAAAAGATTTTCCAACACTTGAAGCAATTATTAACCAATGCTCCAATTTTAAGGATTACTGATCCAAATAAAGAATTCATTATATGCACATATGCATGTAAAGAAGGACTTGGTGGAGTCCTCAGTCAAAATGGGTTTGTTGTATGTTATGAATCAAGGAAGTTGAAGGAGCATGAAAGGCACTATGCCACTCATGATTTGGAGTTGGAAGCCATAGTGCATGCCCTAAGGAAGTGGAGGAACTATCTCATGGGGAAAAGGTTCAAGCTGAGGACAGAACATAATGCTATGAAATATTTATTTGATCAGCCAACAAAAAAATCCAGGCAAAGCAGGTGGTTAGAATTTCTTAGTGAATATGACTTTGGTATAAAACATTTCAAAGGGAAGGAGAACAAGGTGGCTGATGAACTCAACAAAAGAGTGCATGAGTTGCATGCTACAACCATTAGCATGTACCAATCATATTTGAAAGACAAAATCTTGGAGGCTACAAAATCAGATTTGCAATACAAGGAATTAATGGAAAAATTACAACAAGGTATTTTGCAATAGAAAATTGAAAACTATAAGCTAGAAAATGATGAAATTCTCATATACAGGGGTAAAATTTATGTACCAAATTATCAGGAATTGAAAATTTTGATATTGAGAGAAATGCATAATGCACCTTATGCTAGACACCCAGGTTATTAGAAAACTATTGCAACTATCAAGAGACAATTGTGTTTGACAAAGATCCAAAATTTACATCAAAATTTTGGAAATGATTATTTAAGGGATTTGGAAAAAAATTGAATTTAAGTACAACTTATCATCCAGAATCACATGAACAAACAGAGAGGCTGAATCAAGTGATTGAGGATATGTTGAGGATGTATGTGATGGATAAACCATCACAATGGGAAGACTACCTACACTGAGTAGAGTTTGCTTATAACAATGGGTACCAATCATCTCTAAATATGAGCCCATTTGAGGCACTTTATGGCAGAAGGTGCAACACACCGGTAAGCTGGGACAACCTAGTAGATAGAGCAGTAGCTGGGCTAGAATTACTCAGGGAAATGGAAGAGAAAATGTCGAAAATAAAACAAAATTTAAAGGTTGCCCAAGAAAGGCAGAAAAACTATGCTGATAAGGGCATAAATCACATGGAACTTAAAGTGGGGGACCATGTATTCTTGAAAGTAAAGACCAATGTAAGTTCCCTGAAATTGGGAAATTGTTCAAAGTTGGCAGCTCACTATTGTGGGCCGTTTGAAATCCTAGAGAGGATTGGGCATGTAGCATACATGCTTTCCTTACCTGCATCAATGTCTATTCATAATGTATTCCATGTATCATTTCTCAAAAGGTCTATACCTGATTTTAATCGTGTCATTGATTGGAATGTGATTCAGGTGGAGCAAGAAGACGCCTTTCAAGTGCATCCGGTGTGCATATTGGACTGAAAGATCAAGCAGCTCCGGAATCGAGCTATAGAGCCAATAAAGGTCCAAGAGATGCAACTTGGGAGAACGAGGATGCTATGTGGGCATAATACCCACATATTTTTGAGGATTTTTGAAATTTTGGTTGTATATGTGTATATATTGCACCGAGGACAATGCATAAATAAGGGGAGGGGAATGTAATACCCCTAGGCTGAATCCCAACTGTAAATGTAAATGAAAATGTACTTAAGATGGTGAGTTGTTTGATATCATTTTTCATGCACCTTCCATGGTATAGTGCGCATATGTATTGTGCACTAAAATGATGAAGTGTGCACATTCCAGAACACCATGTGCAACAAACTTAAGTGCGCACAATTTTGTGGCCAAAAAGCCTTTGTGTATATGTTGTGTTTTGAGGCTGGTGAGACGGGATGCATAAATGATAGTATATATGTAAATGTAAATGTAATCACATGCAAAAATTAATGAAAAACACATCATTGTGTGTAGACCGACCACGATAAAAGAGTACGAGGGACTAAAATCCACTAGTTAGGGAAAGGGGGCTAAAATTTAAGGATAAGGGGTTAATCTAGGGAGCTTAAGCCATAAAAAAATATTATATTAATATTCCTTAAAGTATAACGAATGGATAATTATTTTATCCTAAGTTCTAAGGATGGGGAGAAGTGGGATAAAGTAGATCTCAACGTGACAAGTGTTAAGTTGGGAACATGCATACATATAGTTTGGACTTAGTTTATTTTCCCATTCATGCCATCATCATTCACGCACTCATGCAGTTGTCCTTCATACCTTCATGTACTTGTACTCGTACCCGTACTTGTACCTGGTTAGCTTAGGAGATGGATTGAAGAGGCGAGTTGTCAGGCCCGTGAGAAATTCTCTCTAGGTGAGAGAATTGTTGGGAATTGATTTCCTGAAGGTGCCAAACTACAACTACAGGGCTCTGAGACTCCCTGTCTGGCCTGTTGCTGAAGCTCCAGAAAGGAAGTGGGGTAGCCGAAGGACTGTTGAGCAGAGAAGGGGCACACTTCTTGGAGTGGGACAAGCATGTGGGGAATGCGAGACTGTAGGTTGTTAGTTCAAGTTGGCATCGGTGACAAAGTCTTTTCTGTTGTCTGAGATACATCAACCTAGTTAGGAATCCCTTTACCCAGGTGGAGTTTAGTCCCAACTCGGGGGTGACCCACTGCTAAGAGTTTTGAACAGTGTGGTCTAAGTCTAGGAGGAACATGGAAGGTCTGCACACAGTTGGTAATATTTTTACCAAGATAAGTGTCAATTGTGTGTTAAATTCCATGTTGCATTATTATGCATGCGTTTATTTTTATGGATTTTTCCTGTGTGTGCTGCATATGTATTTTTATTATTATTCTGTATGAATCTGTGCATTTGCAGAATGTATTTGTCTGTTTAAAGTTTTATATATAAAGTTCCGCAAGAGTTTATGTGTGTATATGTTTTAATTTTGTATACAGTTCGAAATTTTTTATGTGGCATAGCTCAGTTGGATGTTGGGGATGCTACATTGCCCCAACAAGTAGCTCAATTAAGTCATCAATTATAAGAAAAGGCAGGGACTTGCTACACAGCTTCACCTCGTTCACATATGTATGAGTTTTGAATGCATTTTCAAATTAAAATTAATTATCATGTCTTTTAACCAAGTGCAAAGCTTTAGATTGGTTCACTCTTGTTAATTTAGGTTGAGCTGGGTTGATTTAGATTGGTTCACTCTTGTTAATTTAGGTTGAGCTGGGTTGATTTAGGTTGATTAGGGTATATTTTGTTTGACTTGAATTATTTAAGATTGAGTTTTTTTAATGTTGATTTAACTTTTGATGATTATGTTTGATCGTTATTGACATGAGTGAATTTTAGTTGAATATAATTCACTTTTAATTGATATTAGTTAATTACAATTAAATTTAGTGGCTTTTGATTTGACTTTAGTTAGTTAGTTGACTTGTGTTGATTGTAATTATTTTTGGTTGATTTGATTTACTATGCTTGATCCATATTGAATTTAGTTGATTTTGATTAATTATTGTTTACTTTGTAGATTGTATTGATCTTGGTTGATTTTGGTTATCTTTGATAAATATTAGTTGAGTTAGATTGATTATGGTTTAGTTTAGTTGATTTTAGTTATTTTTGATAAATGCTAATTGAGTTAGGTTGATTATGATTTATTTTCATTGTTTTTTTTGTTTTTTTTTAAATTCATAGTAAATATTTTAATATAATTTGATCTATTTCAAGTTTAGTTTCATCAACTTTAATTGAATTTGGTTTTTTATATTTAGATGATTTTGATTTAGTTGATTTTGGTTAACTACAATTGAAATTAGTAAATTATGATTGATTTCAAATGATTTTAATTACTTCATATTTAGATTTTTATCTTTGGTTGATTATCAAGATTTTGTTTATTTTAATTGATTATAATTAAATATAGTTAAGTTTTATTAATTTTTAATTGATGCCATATCATTGTGATGAATTGCAATTAATATAGAAGGATTTAAATTGATTATTATTAATTTATTTTCTTTAAATTCTTTTGATGTTTCGATTGAGTAATTATAATTAAGTTTGATGCATTTAAATTGATTATTATACATAGGTTTTTATTAAATTATAGATTGATTTAAATTGATTATTATTAATTTATTTTCTTTAAATTCTTTTGATGTTTTTTCATTTTGATTGAGTAATTATAATTAAGTTTGATGCATTTAAATTGATTATTATATATAGGTTTTTATTAAATTTTATAATTACTAGTTGATCATAATTAAGTTTTTTATAGTTTTAAACAAGTTTATTAAGTGCCTCTACACCCACCAAAAAAAAGTTAATTGTCAAATTAGTGTCTTTGAGAGATTTCAAGGATAAGTATTTTGAGAAAATTTAAAGAACCATTATTATTTGATTAATAAGCATATTGTGGTTTTGCAAATTACAAAAGAATGTTATGAAAGTAGTAATACATCATTATTGTGGTTTTATATGTTTGAGATTTTAAATGTATTTTATGTTGTTGAGAATCAATGGAATAGATATCAATTTTATTTATATAAAATTGATATTGAAATATTTTACTTAATATAGATATTGAAATATTTTATTTATGTTTTATATTGATTTTTTTATTATTATTAATATTTTTTAAATGTTACATGTTAACTCTTTATTAAATAATGATGGAGTTATATAAGAGATAAACAACTTTTTACTTTTAATTATTTTATATCTTTCAATAAAATATTTTATTTTCCAAAATACTAAAATATTGTTTTCAAATAAGATATATCCACTCCATAATATAAATTAATAAATATACTTTATATTATAAATCTATAAATATGTTCATACATCTAATTAGTATATGCTTATCATATAAATCTATATAAATATACTCAATATTATAAATCTATGTATATACCTCTAATTATTTGTTTATTACGTCGAAAGGTGTACACCTTTTGATAATGAGTATAATTAATCACCTTTTAATTTAAAATTCTAACACAACCATTCAAAATCGTGGCTGATGAATGCCAGTCGACAGAAAATGAAACACACAGCCAGAAAATGAAACGCACAACCAGAAAATAAGTGTCTACAGTCAGCACAGCCAGCATGCTAAATCCAAAATTTAATCATTTAAACATGACAATCATATAGTGCTACAGTAATTTCTTAATATGATTAAATAAATGTTAAAAGGTAAACAGATTAACAGATACATTTAAAAATACAAAGAAGTTATGAAGAAGAATATGATATGTACCAACTCCCTATCATGGTGACAATCATACCAATGAAACTTATCATATATTTGGAATACGATGTGTACCAAAACCCTGACGTGGTGAGTCATACCAATCCAACATTTTAAGAACAGACAAGAAGCAGGTACTTTCAAAAGGATGACAAATTATCCGCCTCTCGTTTACTTAAAACTTGTCCTTACAGATATACAGCGCATGGCTTCCTTACTTTGGGAATCTAAGAGTGGTCCCTTGCTATCATCAAGCTTTTAGAAAAAGCATTGCTCATTAACCTTAGACAAGATTTCTGGGCCACAGAATAATCTCGAATCTAAGTCCGGTCCCTTGCTATCAGCAAGCTTTTACAAAAAACATCAGTCATCATCCTCAGAAATAAGTTACAATAATGCCAGTCATAGAAATTCAATGTGAAATGGCAGTAATCTCCAACCGTGATGCCATGGCATATATGGTTAGAAAATTGAAAATATAAAACGCATAACTGAACAGCATACCTCAAACTTGAAAATATAAAATGCAAAACTGAACAGCAACAAAACCATGGAAATATAATCTGCAGAACTGAACAGCAACAAAACCATGATTTGCAATAAACAAACAAAATTTATTTTTAGGAATGCAGAAGTCAATAAATGGCTGTGTATGGTTCCATTTCATGTCGCAAATCCTTTCATTTTAAAAATATACCTGGTTCAGAAGTAAACGCAAGTTAAGAATATAAACTCAAAAGTGAAATGCTCTACAAGTGATTAAATGTATTATAAAGATATGGACACCAGTATAAACTCATCTACACCTGAGTCTGAGAGTGAAAAGCTAAAGCAGGAATCATAATAAAAGATACACCCTTGTGTTTAACCACTTTCAAATGCATATAAAACCAGTTTAATTATGATTCTAACTTTAAAATCCAGATATAGAATTAAGGACATAGAACTTTTTACACAACATTTTCACAAATTATTGTATGTGTCCAGAGTAGTTAGTAGCTTGTAGTATATTCCAATTTAGAGAGATGTGTTAAGTTTGTAATATACATCAATTAAATAAAAATGATCCAAAAATAATATTGCACACAATTATTGTAATAAAGTAGCATGACACCAAATATTCAGTAATGTAAATGCCCACGGTTATTCCCATATCGACCTACGTCCTATAAAAAGGCCCAGCTAAAACATTTAGAATTAGTTGTTTAGGGCTAGACACATCAAAGTTAAACCCTCATCATTGGTTTGTTGTTCTTCAATTTTGCAAGCAGTTGGACCCATTGTTGCGGTTTGCAGCTTTTTGAGGTGTGCTTCCGTTATCCATCGTTGCAAGAAGTTGGACCTGTTGTTGCGGTTTGCAGGTTTTCGAGCTACGCTTCTGTCATCCCTTGTTGACGGGTAAGTTTCCATGCCATGGTTTCGTTTCTATTCCTTGTTTGTTGCTTTCTATTTGCAACTTGCAAGCAAATATTTTCAATACTAGGTGTCCCTGCCTCGCAACCCTGTTGCAGAACATCTTTCTTTGTCGCTACTACACCCATAATATTTTCCTTGTTCTTGAACGTCAATGTTCTATACAGAACCTGACTTTGTCGAAGCCGTGGTGACATATAAAAAAGAGAACTCCTCATTTTTGCTTTTCCTGAAAACCATACGTTTGGAGTGTTTTTTTCACAATGTTCTCCTCATATTATCTATTCCTGGAAACCATACGTTTCCTTAGTTTGTTTCCTTCCAAACGTCTTGTTCCTCTTTGAATGTCGATGCTGGACACAAAACCTAGATCTGTCACAGTTACAATGAAATATAAAAAAGAAAACTAGATGTTCTCGTCTTATTTTCTGTTCCCAGGAAACCATGCGTTTGGTGTATTTTTTTCCAGGCTGTTCCCTTCCAATCACATATGCCAACTTCCACTTTTTGGATATCTTTCCATAGATGTTTCCAAAATAACAATGCAAAGGGTTTTAGAAAACGAGTTCGGTGTTGTCACAGGGGACAAGCATCTGCCAGGGTGAACTCCGTCCACCTGTTGCCTTTGTCCTGTGCTTTGTGTCTTGCAAACCATCTTCCGCCTCTGAAAAGCTTGTAGGATGCACGCCATGAATAGGTTAAAAAATGATATACCTTGAATACTTGGTCTTTGTGCTCAACATATTTATAGTGTTATTTATTTGCGTTGTATGTTCTGTTTGGTTCACTGTTCACTGCACTTTTGTTTGCTTGTCATATGCTGTGGCGGCTAGGGAGGATTGAATTTGACAAGAAGAAGGTTGAAGGATAGATAGCGGAATTGGTATGCAATTCTGCACTTGTAATTTTCTATTTGTCTTTTTCTTTTGTTTTTTTTTCGCTCTTTTTCTATTTTCTTTTCTCTGTTTGCATATAAACTGAATATAGGTAAGAAACATCTTGAAAATCACAGTTTAAGAGATGAAACAAGTAATAGATGTTGAGTCCTACGAAATAGATACAGAGTCCATTGTTCATGACAACATCGACCAGGTATTGCATACCAATGAGATTTTTAGATTGGATGCATTCTCATATACTGTAGGGGATTGCCTTTTCGATGCATTTAAGGTTCTATTGCATTTCCATTATTCCTTGACCGACCTGCACAATGGATTGATAGATTATTTCTTGGACTATTTAAAAAATGGCAACACTGAGGAATTGGAGTCGTATGAATACGAATTGGCATCTGACTTTCTTTGGCAGTTGCATGGAATACATGATGTCACTACTTATTTTTCAAAGATGCGGTTGTTTGCATTTGCAATTCTGCCTTCACATGAGAGGGGACTTTGGGGAGATACATTTTGTATACAGTGGTTGTCTAAGTGGCTCAATATATCAATTGGAATGTGGTCATTGACAAGAAAAACAAGATATCTACTATTTAACAGAATTGCATCCAACGATCCATATTGCATCTTGTTCCATGATGCCAATCCTGTCAGTGGTCATTATGAACCACTAGTGTATAGAAAATTATCCATATGCAATCTTGGAGGACCTCATATTTACTTGTCCCTCATTTTCAAAGACATTGAATCGCAATGGAAATGAATTATGCATCGTGCACAGTGCCATGGCTTGCAGATAACAACAACTGTTGCATCTAGTTGTGGAGATAGTCCGTTCAATGCAATTTTCTATTTGGTAGCAACAGAGTTTGATGTGCAGTCGTTGTGGATTTACACTATACAATCCTTTTGCAATGCAATTATAGGTGGCAGCCAACAGGCTTTTAGCTGTTTGCATCAACACCTTTCACCATATCTCCTAGAAAATATGCCGACAATTGGAAGTTGGCAAGAATACCTTGTAAACATGGCACTTCCATATGAAAAAGGAAATGTGGAGGGTGGCAGACTTTGTTTACAATGGCTATCTATCATATTCAGAGTAAATATCTAGCTCTGGTCGACCCTGCCAGATGACAGTGTCCATTCCTGGTGTACTGATTCAAACTACGATTGAACAATTGACATCATCTCATTGAAAACAGATACTCCACATATCCATTATCAACCTTTGATGGGAAATACCACTGGTTCAGGGTCCACTGTCCATGCCACCCAAACCACATCGAATGTGCATACCCATAGCATGCTATTTAATGAGAATGAAACCCGTCCCAGTTGTGATGAGGCCATACAGGGCTTAAACAAAAAACATAGACTAACTTACCACAACTTGAAAAAGGTCAACCGTGAAACTCATCCCAGTTGTGATCAGGCTATAGAGGGCTTGAACAAAAAACGTATACTAACTTATCGCAACTTAAAAAAGGTCATACATGAGAGGAAAAAATACATTGATGGTATGGGAAATACTACCGGTTCAGGGTCCAGTGTCAATGCCAGCCAAACCACATCGAATCTGCATAAGCGTCCTATGCTATTTAATCAGAATGAAACTCATCCCAGTTGCCATGAGGTCATCTTGCCCTTGAACAAAAAACATAGACTAAGTTATCACAACTTAAAAAAGGTCATACATGAGAGAAAAAAATACATTACTATGCTTCCTTCTAGACAAAAATTAACATATCACAAGCTAAAGAAAATTGTTCGTGCACAACACAAGAGAAACAGGTGTAGTCACATATCCCACAATGGTGATGACACTATTCGAGAGGAAAAAATCACATTTCGTGGGCTAGAACCAACAACATGCACTACTACCAATGAAAACCAACAATTTCTATGCATACTTCTCTACGGAAGAAAGATGCAAGACAAACCTATGTGAAACAAATATGATGCAGGAGCATCACCTTCAAATTCAACAGCGCACGCGTGGAGGCAAACGAATGACATCTTAGCAATGGCAGAGTTTCAAATCAAGCATTTAACTCAAAATTTAATCGGTTGTTGAGATATTTTTGTAAACAACAATTTAAAATGTAGTTTGTTTGTAAAGTCTTGAAGGACTGTAAGAAATTGCAGATGTGGAGTGTCGACTCTATCTGGCAATAACTAGTAGTTATTGTAATAGGACAGAGTAGGTAACAACTTTGAATTTGAGATGATAGATTTCAGACAGGACGAGAGAGCCCGTGGAGTTGGTCCTTAGATAGTTCATTGTTGTATTGTAATAGATCAGAATGGATAGACATAATAGAGAGATCATTAGAATAGAGTAGAGTAGCAGAAACACTATGTAACTTGTTTTTCATGATTGAATAGAACAAACAGAAGTTGTTCCAAATCCTTGGACTGTGTTCATTTCAGGTGTGATTGAATGAATGCTATTCTATGTGTATGATTTAATTCAGTTCATTCATGTATGATTGTTCGAGAGATTGACTATATGAGTTCGTGATGAAACTGGATGAGTTTCAATCGTTTCTCTTTTGATACTTGTAAGAAGGTGTGCATCTCGAATGCAAGGAGTGTGTCGACTGAGTCTTGAATTGACTCAGAGAAGTTCAGAGAAAATCAGAGAAACTTAGACCAGGTGCAAGGTGTGCACAACGTCTAGAAGCCAACAAGATTCGAAGAACCGACGCAGAAGAACACCAGGTGGGCGAGAAGCATTTTATTTTCAAGAAAATTCTTCGAACTGAGTTATTCGAAATCCCGAGAATGCAAGGTGTACGTGGGAGGTCGAAATCATTTCAAGGATAGAAGCTCAGAAGAGATAACACTTTTCACGAGTGTTGACGAGATCCCAGAGGCGGATTCGTCAGGAGAACAAAGGTTTGGAACCTTTGAAAGCGGATAAATCTTCGAGGTGGAGAGATATCAGAAGCTCAAGAGGGAGAACGACCATGATTGTTGGATTGCAGGGAAGAAGATCGACAGTCGTCGGATTAGGAGGAAGTGCACGAACCTTAGGACTTCGCGTATAGAGGAGAGAAGCTATCAGAGTTGAAACTTGAGATTCCTGAAGTTTGGAACCCCGGAATAGAATCTCGACTATCCAATCAGTGGGATAGATCTGAGCTGTCAGATCACTGGAAGAGAAGATCAAGCGTCAAATCACCAGGACGAATCACAGCCGTCAGTTGTTGTAAGCTTAGGAGGGAGAACGGTTTGAAACTTGAGATTCTCGAAGTCTAGAGTGTCGGAATGTTGAGGTGGAATCTCAACCGTTTGATTGATCAAGCGTGAGCCCTAAGATATCATAAGCTCATAAGGAGTCGAGTTTGAAAATTGAAACTCTCGGAGTATAGAGAGCCGGAGAGCCAGAGCATATCTGGACCATTGAAGCCAGGAGGGTACGTGTCAACAGCTCGGAAGATCTGGAGAAAGGCAGAATTTGAGACTTGAAACTCCTAGAGCGCAAACAACCGAAGAGCCGTGAGTCGTTGATTTGGGAGGAGATACTTTTCAACAGATCTCGTACTCCGGGGAAAAGCTGGAGTGATTTTTTAGTTTGAGAGTTGAGATCGACGGAGCACAGATACCCGAAGTCCCGAAATAAGATCTGGACCATTGGATCCAGAGGGACATGGCGCAAATATGTTAACCTCGGGTAAATCCCTGAACAAATCCTCGATCGTTGGATCAGGGAGGACACGCATCAGTGGATCTTAGACTCCAGGTAAAAGTCATCAAGAAAAAGAGATTTGAGATTTGAGATCTCAGAAGTCCGGAGACCCGGAGGAAATCTCGGTTGTCGATCGAGAAGTGACAGTTGGACCTTTGATCTAGTTTGAAATGTCAAACACCTAGGTGAATTATGGGGCGTTGATTTACGGGACAGGTGTCCGTAGATCGCTAGTTTCAGAAGGTTGGAGTACGAAAGAGAGTTGGGTTTGATATTTCAAACTCCTAGAGCCCGAATTTGCAAGGAGAGCCTTGACTGTTGATCCAAGGAGAGCTGATCTAGTCCATGGATAAGAAGGGCACATATTTGAAGCGTTGATTTGGATGCTATCGTCAATATCATGAGATCGACGATCCCGTTCCATTACGGGGATAGAAGTTGGGAGGAATTTAAGAAATCGAGGGTGGGCCGCAATTTGAACTATGGTTTCGTCACGAGGACACGTAGAGGCTAGAGGAGCATTGCGGGCCCAAAAGTATTTTAACTCTAAACCTCTTGTGACTGCGCCCTCAATCACGTGGTCATATCCCCAGGTCACATCAAGTGAGGGCTTATCCAAAAGGGAGATAACACCAACACTCTGAGCTTTCGTGACAGAGCGAAAGGGAAGGTCGCGGGTTGCTATCAAACCTGTACCAGAAAGCCAAAGGGGCATGTGTTTAGATACAGAGGGGGGACCTTTAAGGTTCCAGGGAGTCTTTCAACTCAAGAATATAAGATCCAAGACCAGGAGGTTGCACAGCCCTACGGGGGAGTAGGGGGGTTGCATCAGGTGGTATCAGAGCTAATTTTAAGTTGTTTGCAGACAACGGACAAAAGGAGAAAGAAGGAAATTTGGTATCAATTGTGGTAGCACAGAAATTTGATTTCTATTTGTAGGTGACGCAGTGAAATCATGCCACCCAGAAGGCGCAGAGCGAATGCAGAAATGGAAGAAGAAATGAGGCGACTTTGAATGAGATTGGACGCCATGGAAACAACATAGAGAAGAGAACTAGACGTTGGTGATTTCAGTGAAGCTGAGAGCGAAGAAGAAGCAGAGGGCGAAGAAAATGTAGTAGAGGATGCTGCACAAGATCGCTTGATAAAAGTTGTTTCGAAGATAGGAGCCAGAGAAAGAATAAAGGTACCTATGTATGAAGGCAATTTAGAAGTTGAAGAATTGTTATATTGGGTATGTGATATGGACAAATACTTCGATTACAAATATATCGAAGAAGACAAGATGGTGAAGCATGCAGTGACAAAACTGAAGGGTCATGCAGCGTTGTGGTCGGATGAACTGCAAGCCGAACGCAGGAGAAATGGTAAGCAAAACATTAAAAACTGGGATAGGATGGTAGCCAAGTTGAAGGCCAAATTTATCCCGAAGGATTACCAAATCAATATTTACAGAAGATTGTAGAACCTGAAGTAGAGGGGTTTATCAATGAAAGACTACACTGAAGAATTTTACTGACTGAACATCAGGGCTGGACAGAAAGAGAATGAAGATGAGAAGACAACCAAATACATCAATGGACTGAGATATGAAATCCAAGAGGAGATCAACAT
Source organism: Picea sitchensis (assembly GCA_010110895.2). NCBI lineage: Eukaryota > Viridiplantae > Streptophyta > Pinopsida > Pinales > Pinaceae > Picea > Picea sitchensis. The sequence goes on along the minus strand of SNQJ01S0054325.1, from coordinate 25,211 downwards.
GATGTCTGTCAGTAAAGTCGAGGATGATTATCAAGTAGCCTTGAAAGCTGAAGAAAAATTGGCCAGGAAGCAAAGCCAATGAAGCAGAGGCAGAAATTCAAGAAGAGGCAAGGGAACCAGTAGAGAGAAGTTCTAGAAGTCGAAGCCTGAAGCTGACAAACAACATAGTCACCATGAAAGGGGTGGAAGTTCTAAAGAAGGATAGTATAGTGGAAGAAGTTCTTTTTCTAGAGGTAGAGGAAGAGGAAGAGATAGAGGAGGCATAGTTAAATGCTATACCTGTGGAAAAGAAGGACACAAATCTTGGGAATGTCCCGACAGGAAAAGAGAAGGTGGAGAAGCACACATTGTTGAAGAACATAATCATGTGGAAGAAGAAACAAAAGAAGGAGGAAGGAACCTCATGATGAGGAAGATTCTTCTTAAACCAGAAAAGGAACCAGAGGAACCAATTCAACAAACAAGTCTGTTCAGAACTGCTTGCAAGTTGAAAGACATAGTTTGCAAGGTGATCATAGACATTGGGAGAACTGACAATATAGTATCCACAGAGATGGTGGAGAAGCTGGAGTTGAAGACAACTGCACATCCAAAATCATACAAGGTATCGTGGTTACAAAAAGGACATCAAGTAGTGGTAAGTCAACAATGCCAAGTCGAATTTAAAATAGGAGGTTACAAAGATGAAATATTATGTGATGCAATTCCTATGGATGTCTGTCATATTTTATTGGGGAGGTCGTGGAAGTATGACCGAAAATTTATTCATGATGGAAGAAAGAATACCTATACCCTAGAAAAGAATGGTAGAACACATATGTTGTTACCCATAGAAGACAAAGAGAAAAATAGAGAAGCTATTTCAAGCATACTTCTCATGAGTGGGAAGGAGCTCTTGAATGAAGTCAAGAAGGAGAAGGAAATGTAGTTTTCTATAGTGAGGAAGCCTAGAGTTATCCTTACAAATACTTCTATAGAATAATTTCCTATCGAAATCTAGGAATTGTTAGAAAACTTTGCTGATATAGTAGTGGATGAGTTACCACACTCATTGCCACCCATTAGGAGTATAAGCCATCATATTGACCTTATTCCAGGAGCTAGTTTACCAAACAAAGCAGCTTATAGGTTGACACCTAGAGAGAATGAGGAAGTAAAAAATCAAGTCCAAGATTTGTTGGATAAATGGTTAGTCAGGGAAAGCCTAATCCCATGTGCAGTACCGAATGTATTAAGTCTGAAGAAAGATGGGGGATGGAGGATGTGTACAGATTCCCGAGCCATCAACAAGATAACTATTAGATACAGATTCTCTTTACCAAGGATGGATGATTTGATGGACTGTTTGAGTGGAGAAAGCTATTGTTCCAAGATAGACTTGAAGAGCGGATATCATCAAATCCGGATGAGAGAAGGAGATGAATGGAAAACAACATTCAAGACAAAGGAAGGATTGTTTGAATGGTTGGTCATGCCGTTTGGGTTGACAAATACACCAAGCACATTTATGAGGTTAATGAATGAAGTGTTGAAAGACTTCATAGGAAAAATTTTCATAGTATATCTGGATGACATACTAATCTTCAGCAAGACAAAGGAAGAACACTTAAGACATCTTACATCAGTAATGGAAAGGTTGCAGCAAGAGAAGTTGCTGATAAATCTGAAGAAGAGTTATTTTATGAAGAAGGATTCCTCGCAACTTCTATCCCCACAATGGCATGAGATCGTCGATCTCACGATCTTGACGATAGCATCCAAATCAATGCTTCATTTCTACGTCCTTCTTATATATAGACTAGATAAACTCTCCTTGGATCAACGGTCAAGGCTCTCTTCGTAATTCCAGGCTCCGGGAGTTTGAAATCTCAAACCTAGCTCTCTTCCATACTCCAACCTTTCGGAACTGGTGATCTACAGACACCTGTCTCGTAAATCAACAACCCCTCCTTCACCTGGGTGTTTGAACTTTCAAACTAGATCAACGGTCCAATGACCCCTTCTCGATCGATGACCAAGATTTCCCTCGGGTCTCTGGACTTCTGATATCTCAAATCTCAAATCTCTTTTTCCCAATGAATTTTACCGAGAGTCTAAGATCCACTGACGCATGTCCTCCCTTATCCAACGATCGAGGATTTATTTGGGGATTTACCCATGGTTAACAGATTTGCGCCACGTCCCTCTAGATCCAACGATCCATATCTTATTTCAGGACTTCAGGTCTCCGCGCTCCGATGATCTAAATTATCAAACTAAAAACTCACTCCAGCTTTTCCTCGAAGTACAAGATCTATTGACAAGTGTCTCCTCCCAGATCAACGACTCACGACTCTTCGGTTGTTTGCACTCTGGGAGTTTCAAGTCTCAACTTCCACCTTCATATATATCTTCGAAGTTGTTGAAACGTACCCTCCTGGCTTCAATGGTCCAGATATGCTTCGGCTCTCCGGATCTTCGCACTCCGAGAGTTTCAAGTTTCAAACTCGACTCCTTACGAGATTGCGATATCTGACGACTCACGCTTGATCAATCGAACGAATGAGATTCCACCTCAACGTTCCGACACTCCGGACTTCGGGAATATCAAGTTTCAAACTATTCTCCCTCCTGAGCTTACAGCAACTGACGACTGTGATTCCTCCTGGCAATTTGACACTTAATCTTCTCTTCCAGTGATCTGACGGCTCAGATCTATCCCACTGATCGAATGGTCGAGATTCTATTTCAGGGTTCCAGACTTCGGGAATCTCAAGTTTCAACTCCACTAGCTTCTCTCTCTTCTGTATGCGAAGTGCTAAGGTTCATGCACTTCCTCATGATCCGATGATTGTCGATCTTCTTCCCTGCGATCCAACGATCACGGTCATTCTCCCTCTTGAGCTTCTGATGTCTCTGCGCCTAGAATATTTATCTGCTTTCAAAGGTTCCAAACCTTTGTTCTCTCGACGAATCTACCTTTGGGATCTCGTCAACACTCGTGAAAAGTGTTATCTCTTCTAAGATTCTATACTTGAAAGTATTTTTACCTCTCACGCACACCTTGCATTCTCGGGATTTCGAATAACTTCGTTCGAAGGATTTTCTTGAAAATAAAATGCTTCTCGCCCACCCGGCGTTCTTCTGCGCTGGTTCTTCGAAGCTTGTTGGCTTCTAGACGTTGTGCACACCTTGCACCTGGTATGAGTTTCTCTGATTCTTTCTGAGCTTCTCTAAGTCAATCCGAGACTCAGTCGACACACTCCTTGCATTCGAGATGCACACCTTGCATACAAGTATCAGAAGGGAAATGATTGAAACTCGTCCACTTTCGTCATGAACTCATATAGTCAATCTCTCGAACAATCATACATGAACGAACTGAATTAAATCATAACACATAATATCATTCATTCAATCATACTTGAAATGAACACAGTCCAAGGATTTGGGAAAACTTCTGTCTGTTCTATTCATTCATGAAAAACAAGTTACAGAGTGTTTCTGATACTCTACTTTGTTCTACTAATCTCTCTATTCTGTCTATCCATTATAATCTATTACAATGCAACAATGAACTATCTAAGGACCAACTCCACGATCTCTCTCGTCTTGTCTGAAATCTATCATCTCAAATTCAAAGTTGTTACCTACTCTGTCCTATTACAATAACTACTAGTTATTGCTTGATAGAGTCGACACTCCACATATGCAATTTCTTACAGTCCTTCAAGACTTTACAAACAAGCTACATTTAAAAATTTTGTTTACAAAAATATCTCAACAACCGATTAAATTATGAGTTAAATGCTTGATTTGAAACTCTGTCATTGCTGAGATGTCATTCGTCTGTCTCCACACATTCACTGTTGACTTTGAAGGCAATGCTCCTACATCAAAATCAAAGACACTCCTTCAATTGCATGTCCAAGTTGTGATCAATTGAATTTCGCAAAAATCACTAAGTCTTTCACGCTTGATTTGGAATCAGAATACGTCCGCTTGACAAAAAATGATAAAACATTTTCTAGCGGAAAAATTTGTCTTCCATGCAAATGGTCGCTTGAAAATGGAAATCTGTCACAGTTTGCAACGACTGAACAAATAAGATGTAATACACCACTACTATATGTAAGTGCGCTTACATATCTTGAAGAGAGACTTGTGTCTCTGCAAATTGCATTTGCACAAATCATACCCTGGGGCTATAAACGACCCCAAATGGGCTTAACATGATCAATTATTAATGTGCCTGTCCAACTAGATGTTGTGCAAAAAGACTTGCCACAATTCACTAGCGATACAATGACAATTGTTGTGGCTCTCAAAAGATGCTTGCAATACAAGAATGCATATCAGACAGATAAAGTGGGTGTGCATGTTGTCATGAAATCATTAAAAGAATTATGTTCCAGGGCCCTGTACAAAGCACATAACATTTGTATAAATGAGAACTGGAACAATGTTCTCGGAGAAGGGGATGACATCTTTTCACAGACTCTCGAACCTGCTATTGAATTTGATACAAGCGATGAATCAGAGACTGAAGCACCTACTGAGACATTGGTACATGGATTCATTGATTCACAACGCATTCGTGACTTGCAAGACAAGATTGTTGAAATTGCACCTACTGAGGGGCAACGTCCACTTGGAATATTCAAGGACAAATTTGTTGAGGAAATGAACTTCCCAACACTGTTCTATGGATATCTACATCCCTGTGACTTTACATAATGATTCAATTATCATAAAATAGTTCGATGGGAGCTGCTACATTCAAGCGGTGACTTCTCATGTCACATAACAAATTTGTTTTTCAAAACAATGCGCATAATAATAGAGCAAGTGATGTCTTGCATGTGGGTGCGAATAAGAAAAGGCTAGCTGCAAGGAAGAAAGTTGTTGGCCAAAGATGTCAAGTACAAAGTAAACCTAGAAAAAATCTTGAAATATGATATTGGATACATAGATTTCAAAAACATTCGCATCTCTCCTGACTATTTGCAACAAAACAAGAAAACCATTTTTGCAATGATCCAACAAATGGGATCACCAACATTTTTCATCACATTTACAAGTGCAGAGCATTGTTGGGATCCATTGGTGGTTGTGGTATCTGAGTTGCATAAGAACAAGAAACGTAAAAAACAAACAGATATAATGGAAAATGATAGCATTGACTACCTCATAAGAAAAGACCCAGTGACATGTATTCGCTACTATAGACATAGAATAAATGCTTTGAGACAATTGATATGCCATGATGAAACATTTTTCGGAAAAATATCGGACTAAATTTTTGTGACTGAATTCCAGAATAGGGGGAGTGAACATGACCACGCACTGTTGTGGATAGAGGATGCACCAGTATATGGAGCTGACAAGAACTCACAGATTGAATAGTTTGTGGACAAATACATAACATGCAACATAGATCATTTGGATCCAGAACTTGCCAAATTTCATAGACATTATCATACAAAAAGTTGTAAAAAATGAAAAAACTCACATTGCAAATACAACTTCCCCGTGCCGCCAATGAGAACAACAAGAATCATAGAGCCACTTAGTTTAGAGGACAATGTTTCCATTGAGAAATCTAGATCCTTGTTCGCATTTCTAGAACAACAAGACTTTGATGGGTTAATGAGCTTCGATGACTTCTTGACAGAGCTAAAACTAATAGAAAATGAGTACATCCAAGCCATACAATGTACTCTTAAACAACCAACAATTTTCCTTAAACGAAAAACTTTCCCATATCTGGAACAACAGTTTCTCCAAGGAAATGCCAGTTATGTGGAATGAAAATACAGATGCGTAGTATGTCCTCAATGCATATGTTGTAACATCGTACTGTACCTCGTATATGACAAAGGTTGAAAAATATATCACAAGTGCATTCAGAAGAATACAGAAAGAACATGAAAGAAGTCATATTGATTCTATACAAATGATACACACTCTTGGTAATACATTACTTAATCTTCAAAAAATGTCTACTCAACAAGCAGTCCACATTTCACTTTCCCTGCCCCTCAATTGTAGTTCAAGAAAATGTGTCTTCATAAACACATCTCCACTTGAGAAACACACATTTGTGCTTAAACCACCATCTTTGCTACAACAAGAGCCTGACAATTCAGAGGATGTGATATGTCTCTCTATTATTGATTATTACCTCTAGCGTCCATCTCCTATTAAGCATATCCGCTTAGCAGAATTCATATCACATTACAAAAAAAATGGTGCACCCATATCAAAAAGAAAAAAACCCATCTGTGATATGGTTTGTCAAATACAACAAACATACTGACTATGAAAACTATTGTAGATAAAATCTACTGTTATATGTTCTGTTCGATGAAAATGAAAGCACATTAAAACATAAATTCCCTACATGGGAAGTTGCGTATGTTGCCTCTGAGACTATAGTGCAAACCAATGAATCTAGATTTACTTACAATGTTAATACAACATGGGGTGATCTAGAAAGTGCAATTAATGAACTAGAGAACCCTAGCAATATTGATGAGACATTCACAAACCGAAAAACAAATAGAACTCCCTATGAGTCCTATGACTTACAAGCAGATTTGCCTCGTCCTCGAGCATGCAACATTGAAAAACGTATAATCTTGGTTTTCAAGTCACACAACATCCTTTCCTTATTGAAAATAATGAATACCACATAATCAGACGTCTGTTGAATCAAGAAAAACAAACAATTCTAAAGGACATTGCACTTAAAAAACGCTTGATCATGCACACTCATGTGCATTGTTTCCTTACAGGCGGAGCAGGAACATGGAATACATTCACAACAAAAGAACTATTCCAAATGCTTATACGAATCTATGATTCAAACAATTCCTCTGATCCTAAGAAACCAAAGGGCCTAATAGTTGCATACATAGGAAAATATGCATATAATGCAGGTGGAACAATAGTCCACTTTGCATTTTTTATGCCTTTTAACAAGTCATAGTTTCTTCCACTCAACAAGGAAATGTTAGATACCTTGTCTAAGCTTTATGACAAACTTCAACTTATCTTCATAGATGAGGCATCTTTGATTGGAAGTCGCTTCTTGTATTCCATTGACAACCGGCTAAGAAACATAAAACATGTGCACACGAAATACTTTAGAAACATTGACATGATATTCTGTGGTGATCTTTACCAGGCACAACCCATCCAAGATTCTTTGATATTTGAACAACCTACAGTCAACATGCAAACAATGACACATGAATTCTAGAAAGATGATATTGAATTCTTTGAATTGCATACTACAATGCGCCAGACAAATGAAACATTTATTGCAATTCTTATTAGAATGCGGACAAACAACCAAACACATGATGACTTAACATATATCAATTCGAGGTGCATACAACCTACACCAACAAACCCAACCTTCCCTTACATGTTCTACACGAATAGGGATGTTGCAATGCATAATAGGTTCATGCTATCGCTCATGCTTGGTGATGATATCATCATCAATTCAATTGACCTCAAAGAAGACAATCATGGAAATGTTCCACATCATGAACATACAACCACTTTACCTTTGCAACTTGTCCTGAAAGTAGACATGCTGGTTGAAATATAACATAATAAAAAAACTCATCTGTATCAATTCTCTCACTTAACACACGCAAATTACATGCACATATGGATGATATACTCAATGACTATGACATAATGCAATCCAATATTCTGTGCTTACAGGAAACATACGTGGCATTATGCATGGAAAACAAACAATTTCCAAATCACAATTGCATATCGAGTTACATTACACATGGGGTGATGATATTGGTGAAAAAACATGTAACAATTTTGGAGCATAGACATTTCGAAGAAAACAATGTTGAGATGGTTCTTGCAAAAGTATTCTTAAATGGATCAGAAATTGCAATACTTAATCTCTATAATGCTCCCCATGCAACGTTCTTTAACATACTAAATGTTCTTTCCAATGCATTGGACCATTTGCATTTGAATGAAACCATTGTCATTGAAGGAGACTTCAATATTGACATGTTACAAAATAATGCCATAACAAAAGAATTGGAAAAGTGCATGTACAAATACAGTTTCCACTTTCTTTTGAACAACACAAGGCATGTACAAAACACACTTATTGACCATGTATGGTCGAATGTGCCCATTTCTCAGTACAATGTCTTTATCTTAGACACATACTGGTATGATCACGATACAATTGGTATTACACTTGAATTATGAGAGACACATCAAACATATTTCAAAATCATATTTCTGTGTTTCAAAGCATATATGTTTACCTTGTTGAACAAAACCAATTTATCCAACTTCTTAGTTTTGCTTGGTTTGTACACACACTGGTCTGATCACGATACAATTTGTATTGCACTTGAATTATGAAATATACATCAAACATATTGCAAAATCATATTTCTATGTTTCAAAGCATATATGTCTATCTTGTTGTAGAAAACCATGCTATCCAACTGCTTAGTTTTACCTGCTCTGTAATTGATTTTGGGTACACACTTTTTTTACACAATTTTTTTTATATATACACAATCATGGATGAACAAAAAAAAACAAAAAAACAAAAACGGTATATTCTTCTAACACTATCTGTTACTCTATTCATTTTATTTACTCTATGTACATGTTCCTCGCTTTTTTCTTTACATGTGGACTTATGTTCATGTCCAATTTGTTTTGTGCTTTTTTTCATAGAAACAAATTGGAGGACTGGACACGCCAAAGAAGTCTTAACCAAAAGTTTAGAAGAATCCATGCAAAGGTGCATATTTCTTCCCGTGTTCCATATCCATTTGTTTTTCATTTACTCTGTCTATCTTTGTTACACTAATTTGCAGCTCTGTTATTTTTTTCCTTGGATACTCCATATCTTCCTGTATATTGACTTTTCTTTATGTCAATTCTATTTTCTGTGTTGTTGTATTCAAATAAATAAATTTGTACTCATCTTGTTTTTCATGTGTTCCTACATACCAACTTGCTTTGATGTCCATTGTATTCTCTGTATTGCTACATTGAAACAAGAACACAGTCACTGGTCACAAGGATGGATTGCAATGAGCCACAAAAAATACAGTGCGTATGCCTGAGACTAAGAGGTATGGTTGCAAAAAAACTTTGATCTGCATACGTTCTCCAATTTGTCCAACTATATGTTTTTCCCATAGTTGATGTGTTTCTATGGCTTGATAATTATCGCACTATGTGTTGATCTATGAGCCATAGAGTTCTTTGCTTCCTTTATTTTTCCTCTTCTATTCTTATCCATTCTCCCTTATCTTATTCCCCTCTATTATCAGTTTCTGGTTCTATACTTAGTCCCATGTCCATCCTCGCGGGTTCCCGGGATGGCGGAGTGACAAATGCTGTGTCCATCTATATCTTTACATCACGAGTCTAATTAACCACCGTTTGTTTTCATACTTGGCAAATTTTATGGTCGCAGGTTCCTGCGTAAGTGCCATCGAACTCTCATGCCCCGTGTTCTCCGTATACATCTTGTACCCGAAACTTCGGTTATCTACAATTTGATCCCTAACTCGAACCCCCAAAACTCACTCTACTTACGATCACTGCGTCTGAATGATTGCATATAAATGTGCCAAGTCATATATTTTTTCTATTGCTTGTTGAGATAGATATAAACATCTCTTTTATCTTGAACTAGGGTCTGTTGAGCTTCATCTATATTCCATGGCTGACAATATTTTTCCCATAGTTGATGTGTTTCTATATCTTGATAATTATCAGAACAAGTTTTCTTGTGTCACGAATACAATACTTTGCCCTTTATTTTTCCTATTCTATCCTTACCCGTTCTTCCCTTTTCTTCTTTCCCTGTATTATCCGTTTATGTTTCTATGCTTAGTCGCATATTTATGCTCACGGGTTCCCGGGGTGACAGAGTGAGAAATTCTACATCCGTCTATGTCTCCACATCACGCATCTGACCGACCATAATCCGTTTCCACACTTAGCCAATTTTATGGCTGCGGGTTCCCTCGAAGCCATTTTCGAATTCCCATGCCCCATGTTCGGATATACATCTTTCACACAAAACTCCATTTATTTACAATTCGACCCCAGGCTCCTCGAACTCGGAAGCCTCACTGTGCCTACAATAAATCCGTCTGACTGACCCACCTTTCCATACTTAAGATCAAGTGTTGTTCTGTGACGCATAAAGTTCTTTATTCCCTTTTTTTTCTCTTCTACACTTTCCTCTTTTTCCCTTTTCTTCTTCCCCTCTATTATCCATTTCTTCTTCTATACATAGTATAGTCACATGTCTATGCTCGCGGGTTCCCGGGGCTACGGACTCAGAAATTCAATATCCATCTATATATTCACATCACGAGTCTGACCGACTGTTGTTCGTTTCCATACTTGGCCAATTTTATGGCAGTCAGTTTCTAGATAGGCCCTATGGAACTCCCATGCCCCGAACTCTCATGCCCCATAGTCAATGTATTTCTATCACTTGACAATTATCAGACAATGTTCGTCTATCGAGCATAAAGTTATTGGCTCCCTTTCTTTTTTTTCTCTTCTATATTTAGTCGCATTTCTATGATAGCGGGTTCCCAGGTGGCAGACCCACAAATTATATATCCATCTATATCTTGACATGACGAGTCCGACCGACCACTTTCGTTTCCTTAGCCAATTTTATGGCTGCGGGTTCCCGGGTAGGCGTTATCGAACTTTCATGCACCATGTTCGGAGTATACATATTGCATCCAAAACTTGTGTGATCTACAATTCGACCACAGACTCCCAAGTTCAAAAAAGTACCAATGAATTTTTCACTCCTCTACATCCCTGCCACCTTTGCCCCTTCCCAATGCACATTAAATGTGATTTAACTAGTGACAACTCATCACAAATGTTCTAAACGATTGGCATTAATACACGGAAAGCTCGAGGAAATCTCCCATTAAAATGAATTAATGGGAGAATATTATGGAATCTTATTAGTTTCTTATTTTAGTTTTTTTACGGCATCATCATAGCAAGAATGCAATATCAGTTCAGAAAAATGGTTATTTACCTCAAACTTTTTGAAAGAATTGTTCCCCTCCTTTCCATACTTAGTGAATTGTTCAGCTCTTGTTCTCACAGATTCGCGAGTTGTCGGACTTCCAGGTACACAAAAGTGCCGTAGCAGTTTTCGCTACCGTCCATCCTTGCCAACTTCATGCGCTTCCCAATGCACATTAACTATGCCTTTATTAGTCACGAATCACCAGACACATCGAAACGATTGGCATTAAAAGGCAAAAAGGTCGAGGACATCTCCCATTAAAACACATTGAACCAAGATTTACTGGAGATTGTATTATGATTTTGCACCGTCCATTTTAAATACTATGACAAGCAAAGGAACGTTCTCATCAATTTATGGCTGCATCTCGATAACATTTATGTGGAGATACCCTGAATATTTTCGGCTGCAAGGACCAGAGTTTTCACTGCTCCATAGCTTATGACTACTACTACTCGTCCCCTTCTACCCAAAAGAAAGTTATCTCGACATATGGAATTGCAGCGAAAACTTCTATCCCTGATTTTTTTTTCTTTAAGGAGCTGGTCACGAGCTGCACCAATAACTATATTCTGAACCAGCGGATTATCCAGATAAGCAACCATTCCAATGTCTCCCTATACCCTCAAGTATTTCGAAAGATGTTACCACTTTTGGACCCAATGACTACTTTCAAGGGTGATATTTGTAGACAGTTCTTAAAGAAACATGGTAATGAATTGGACCTCTTGTCGAAGTTCTTAAAGAACCCAGCGGGCGCTCCCTGGGATATAGCCATAATACAGGTTAGTGCATTTAAAAACCTTTTTCGAAAAATTGCATGGATTTTCACGAGGATAACGAGACAAGAAAGTGCAGCCAACATCTCTAGGATGATTCTGTATATTTTATATTTTACAGTCAAGGAGGAAGCCATCTTCCATTGTAGCAAGTTGATTTCCATTGAAATTTCTTCCCAGTTATTGCAATACAGAAGGCAAAAGAAATTATTTATGTCATCTTATTTAATTTTCACCGTGGCGAATTGCTACCCATTCCCTGGACTATCTATGTGTAAGAAGCTGAACTGTAAATTTCACCCATGTCACATATCTGGTACAATGTTTTTTGCTAGAATAGCAAGGCAGTACATCTACTGGTTGCATTTTTCCCATGAAAAAAGAAAAAGTCAATTCATCTCTCTGCCTTGGAAAGTCGGGCATTTCATGGTCAAGAAACACTTCAACAGTTCTTTCACTGACACTATCCTAAATGATCTCATGATCTCGGTGCCAGTACCAATGACTCGCCCAAGCACAAAGGAAAAGGCCCAGGTGAAAAAAGTGCCCAATCCTTGACCGCTAGAGCCAACACCACAACATCTCGGCGCAGTACTCCAACAACCTACCCAAGTAACAAAGTCACACATAGTTCTTCAATGAGAGGAGGAGTTAAGAACCCTCCCTCTGACAAAATTGAAAGTTGTCACAAACTTCCCGCAATCAAAAAACAGAAAACAATAGTCCAAGAACAGGAGGTACTGAGAGGAGAAATTGATATCCACGATCTCTCCCTTGAACATATGGAACTAGAAATTGACATTGACAAAGTGTTCCCTGATGACAACCAGCTAGAGAACACTGCTCTGCACAATCATGGGATGGAAATAATTGGCATAGATACATTGGATGAAGAAGAGTCTTTTGCATTTTAGACCGCTGTTTTTTATAGCAAATCCAAAAAAATGATTATTGAAAAGAAAGATGTAAAGAATAAGAAAGAGAAATCTTATTCAGAGATCAACCTATGGAACATGCGCCCTTACCACATCTCCTAGATACACCAATAAACTGGAGACGCTCTAGACAACTCTATTATTGGCCTTGAAATAGAAAATATCATGTTAAAGGAGCGAATCAAAGAATTGGAAGCAACTATAATGCCTCTTCCACTGTTTTCTTCTCATTTGGCAATGGTCGGGCCCACCGCGCCTACAACAAAGTTAAAAGGATCAACAAGCCTTCTCACATCGACCCGAGGATATGTGGAAAACAATATAAACAGAAGAATGGAATTAATAACAGAGGCTTGAGAGATGTCAAAGAATATGGTCTCTTTTGGAACAAGAGCGCATGCTTTTCATGAGTATCTGCAAGCAGATCTCAATAACGAGCAAGGTTTCTACCTCAATACAGTTTTACATTTGGTGTTAAAGTTACCGGTATGACGGAATTCAGAAGAAGACAAGAGGATCTCCCTTCCTTGGATCGAATAGACCATCTAATAGCATGCTGGAAAGAAAAGGTAAAGAACCTCAATGATATCATTCAAGCATGTGGCCAGGCCATATCTAGAAGAGACAAACTATTCAAGAAGCTAACTAAAATAGATCTAGCTGCCAACACCAGTGAAGTCCAGGACCCTAAATTGATATTCAACTCATTGTTTTTAACCAAGCAAGCATTTGATGATCAAGTTCATATCTATAAAAAACTTTCATTTGAAAATTTCTATGACATTCTTGAATATGGTGAAGATGACATGAAAACCTGGCTAGTCGGTTATGCGATTAAAAACCAAGATATTCAAGAAGCATTGCAAAACCTGTCTATTGATCTAAGGGACTTGGAAAGTGAATTGTTCCATATAAAAATCCGCCATGAAATCAACGTAGCGCCCATGAGGAGCTACATCGAAGAATGGTTCAAAAAGGCTATCCACCAGATAACCAATGAAGCTCAAAGCTGAGGAAATCCATTAAAGGACATCAACAAGAAAATGACAAGGCATGGAACACCATCATAGTAAGTTGATACTGATCACATTCTTCTGTTTTCATCCACTTACTCTAACAAAGTTTTAACCAAGGATTGACAATTTTCTTTTTCTTCTTTTTAGGTCTTGTTGTTTCCATTGCCGACTTTCTTCTTTCTACAAAATTCATTCTTGTACATCTTTGCTTTGTAGTCCGTGATAGTCCCAATCCTAGTCATTATGTCAAACACATTTTTATTTTTCAGAATATGTAATGAACTATATATTTTTTTGCAAATTCGAAGACAACTATTTTTTGGGAAGTATTCTCAATTGTATTTTGTGACCCAGTTTATCTGAATATAAATATTTGAGGTTGTTCTATGGTGATCTTCAATGTTTGGTTTTTTTATTTGAAATTTGTATTTCTTCTTAAAATTAACTCATTTCCCTGTACATGTTCTTGTTCTGTATTGTGCATATATTACAACTTCCTATATTTCAGAATATTCTTCGATATACGAAATGAAAAGTCATATATCTTTTTCTCTATTACTTCTAGATTTGAGCAAAAATTGCTATCCCGTAACACCATTCAAATCCGAACGTGGTTTACATTTGGATCACAAATAATCTATTAAGATACATTAATATGAATGCATTTTAAATATATATAAACAAAATCGCTTTAAACTTGGACCTGAATTTCTCAAGCTCTTGGATTGCCCGCGGGTTGACTGGTCCCCATCTTTGCACAAGTTAATATGTCAAAGTCATGCAACAATGTATCAATTGCACAATCACCCCCACAAGTTGTGATAAAAACTAATCTTCAACAAATCATTTTCTCACAACCTTTTTAATGGTAAAAGCACAATAGAAAACGATTAAGTGGATAAAATATTGGACTAGAAAATTATGGTTTTGCAATGGCTCTTTCAAAGTATATGCAATAAGTATACAACTCCAAAAACATACAGAAAATATCTTCCCAGCAAATGGAATATCTACTACAGATTTGAATATACTAGCCCTTATTTTCCCTCTTCTATACTTAACCAAATTCCCGTTTCTCTCTTCCCTCTACTATCTCCTTGTTACTTGGTCTTTTTGCCGAAAATATCTAGCTGCGCGAGTTGGCAGACTCATGGCTTCACATTTGCACTCGTTCTTTTATATCGTGACTCCGACCGACCGCTTCCCCATTCCATACCTAGCCACATTTTAGATCGTAGATTCATGAGCACGTGTGCTCTAGATTGCACTTCCATTGTTTCGTGACCTCCAAAGAGCACCCAGATTTCCACGATACACAAATTTACAACCAGACTCTCACATCATACTCTCTGCCCCGTTAGACAATTTGCTCTCAAAAGTTTCAAGACCTACAATTTGACCGTCGGGTCCTCACGTCTCATGTGGAACTATTGTCACCCCATTTTCAAGCTTGTCCGTCCGCTTTCGATACTTCACCATTTTTCCGAATCTCTTTCATGGATCGTCGGGTTCGCCGGTTAACGAAATATCTAATTTCCATATCGCTATTTCCTGTGCCCGTCACCTTCGCACTACTTTCAAGTATGAAATAACTAAAGTTTAATGCTAACAGATTCAAAAACATACAGAAAATATCTTGTCAGGAAATGGAATATCTATTCTAGATTTTGATATATTAGCCCTTCCTTTCCCTCTTCTATACTTAACCAAATTCCCCTTTGTTTTTCCCCTTTACTTTCTCTTTTTGGTTATCTAGCCGTTTTTTTGAAAATGTCTACCTGTGTGGGTTGGCGGGCTCACAGGTTCACATTTTCACTCGTGATTTTATATCCCAACTCTGACCGATAATTTCCCATTCCATACCTAGCAACTTTTCAGATCGCGGATTTCCTGGTAGGCGTGCTCTACATTGCACTTCCATTGTTCCATGACCTGCAAACGACACCCGGACTTCCGGGATATACAAATTCACTGCTGGACTCCCACATCATACCGTCTTCTGTGATACACAGTTTGCACTCAAAAGTCTTCCTTGATACATAGATTTTAATATATTATCTCTTCCTTTCCCTCTTTTATACTTAACCAAATTCTCGTTTGTTTTTCCCCTTTACTTTCTCTTTCTAGTTATTTAGCCCTTTTTCTAAAAATGTTTGCACTCCTGCTTTTATATCTCGACTCCGACCGACCGCTTCCCATTCCATACCTAGCAACTTTTCAGATCGTGGATTTCCGGACAAGTGCACTCTACATTGCACTTCCATTGTTCCGTGACCTGCAAATAGCACTGGGACTTCCGCGATACACAAATCCACTATCGGACTCCGACATCATACCCTCTTCCGTGATACACAGTTTGCACCCAAAAGTTCTGAGACCTGCAATTTGACCTTCGGGTCCTCACGTCTCTTGGGCAACTATTGTGACCAAATTTTCAACCCTGTTCGTCCACTTTCCATACTTGGCCATTTCTTGGAATCTCTTTCACGCCTCCAGTTCCTAGTCGTTGTTTCCTGTGCCCACCACCTTTGCACTTCTATCCAACTATGAAATAACTGATCTTTAATCCAAACAACTCACCATGCCTCCAGGCGACAGTCATAGTAACTGTTCGTAGACAATTTGTCCAGAAACATGCAAAAAATATCCTGCGAGGTAATGGGATATCTATTACAAATATCAATATACTAGGCATAATTTGAATACCGTTTCCATATTGCATACTCAACGATTTTTTTCGCTTGCGGGTTCTTGGATAAGCGGACTGCACTTCTAGTATTCCTTGACCTGCAAACAACACCTCGACTTCCGCGATGTACAAATTCACTTTTGAATTCCCAAATCATCACCTCTTCCGTGTTACACATTTTGCACTCAAAAATTGTGATACATACAATTTGACCATTGAGGCCTCACGTCTCATCGGGAACCCTTGTCACCCTATTTTGAAGACCGTCTGACCGCTTTCCACACTTCCATTTCTTGGAATCTCTTTCACGGATTTTCGGGTTGGCGGGTTCAGACAATTTCCAATTCCTAGTCATTTTTTCCTGTACCCACTACCTTCACACTTCTTTCCAAGTATATGAAATAAGTTTACAACTTCTCCAGAAACATGCAGAAAATATCTTGCCAGGAAATGTGATATCTATTACAGATTTGAATATATTAGTCGTTCTTTTCCCTCTTCTATACTTAAAGCAAATTCCCATTTCTCTTTTCACACATGGCTTCACATTTGCACTTGTGCTTTTATATCGTGACTCCGACCAACCACTTCCCCATTCCATACCTAGCCACATTTCCGATTGCGGATTCCCGGGGAGGCAGGCTCTAGGGTGCACTTCCATTGTTCCATCACCTCCAAAGATCCTCCAAAGATCACCCACACTTCCGTTATATACAAATTTACAACTGGACAGTCACATCATACCCTCTTCCCCGTTACATAGTTTCCACTCAGAAGTTTCGAGAGCTACAGTTTGACCATCGAGTCCTCATGTCTCCTGTGCAACTATTGTCACCCCATTTTTGAATCCCGTCTGTCCTCTTTCCATACTTCGCCATTTGTCTGAATCTCTTTCGCGGATCGTTGGGTTGGCGGGTTATAGTTGCACCCCATTTTTGAAGCTCGTCTGTCTGCTTTCCATACTTCACCATTTGTCCTAATCTCTTTTGCGGATCGTTGAGTTGACGGGTTCATGAAATATCCAATTCCTAATCGTTGTTTCCTATGCCTGCCACCTTCACACTTATTTCCAACCAAGTTTGACCGACCATTTCCCAATTCCATATTTGGCCACTTTTTCCATTGCCAGTTCTTGGACAAGCAGACTAAAGATTTCCCTTCCATTGTTCCACGACATGCAAACAGCACCCGCAATTCCGCAAATATACAAACCAACTGCTGGGCCACCCCACCATACACTCTTCCCTTTTACGCATTTTGCAGTAAAAAATTCTGATACATACAATTTGAACGTCGGCCTTCACCTCTACTAGAAATCCCCTTTAACCCTATTTTGAAACCCATCCAAATGCTTTTCGTGCTTCTCCTTTCCTTTCTTGCACTCTTCCCTTTTACGCATTTTGCAATTAAAATTTTCGAGACATACAATTTGACCATTGGCCCTCACCTCTACTGAGAATTCCCTGTATTTTGAAAACTGTGTGACCGCTTTTCATATTTGGCCATTCCTTATTTTCACTTGTTTATAATAAAAGAGTTTTATTTATAATAAATAAAATAAATTAAGTCGTTAGGTCCTGCCCTTCGGAAAGCAACCAAGATTGCAGAGATCTCCCATTAATACGCATTAAACCAAGATTTATGGAAGGTTATATTATCCTTTCTGAGTGTTTATTTCAAACACCATGGAATGTCATTCACGGGACCTCGGGTTGGCCCGTTCACGAAATATTCAAACCCTAATTCTGAAAATGAGCCCGACCGACCGTTTCCCTATTCCATACTTAGCCACTTTCCCACAATTCCACAAATATACAAACCGTCCGCTGAACTGCACCATCATGCCCTCTTCTGTTTTACACGTTTTGCAATAAAAAATTCTGACTCATGCAATTTCACCGTTGGACACTCACATTTCCTCATTGTCTCCTGTAAACCTATTTTGAAGCCCGTCCGACCACTTTTCATACTTGGCCATTCCTTTTCTTTCTCTTCCCCATCTTCGTTACCTTCGTACTTGTTTATAATAAAAAATGTTTATATATATATATATATATAATGTCTTGTTTCTAAATATGCAATTGGTAATGTTGAATGCTAACAACCCATCTAAATATGCAATTAGTAATGTTGAATGCTAACAACCCATCATGCAGGAACCGTGTAAATTGTCATTGATGGGCGAAAGGCTAGAGAAGATCTACCATTAATACACATTAAACCAAGATTTGCGGAGGGTTTTGTTATCCCTTCCAAGTGTTAATTTCAAATACCATGGAATGTCATTCGCACGTTGTCGGCTTGGTTCGTTCACGAAACCTCCAATCCTTAATTGTTCTTTGTTGTAACCGCCACCCTCACACTTCTAAGTATGCAATAATTAAGCTTTACTTCTAACAACTCATTATCCAACACACATAGAGATTTTCATTAATGAGCGAAGAGCTCGAGGATATTTTCCATTCGCACGCATTAAACCAACATTTCTGACGGGTTATATTATCCCCTCCATTTGTTCATTTCAAGCATCGTCTGGAGAAAACAAACATTTTCATAAACTAATGGCACCATCTCGACAACAGTTCTATGGAGATACAGTGAACATCTTCGGGCGTGAGGACCATAACTACCACAGTAACAAAGCATCACTCCAACGGCCTACCACAATAACAAAGCAACCCAAAGTTCTTCAAACAAAGGAGGTTCATCCTAAAATTGATAGTTCTCACAAGCTTCCTGTGCAGAAGAAGAGAAAAAGAATTGGGTAGGGGAGGCAGAAGAGCCCGAAATTGAGAGTGAGAACATGAAACTTGACACTGATCTGGATAGCATATTTTGCAACCTTGATCAGCAGGGAGACGCGATTCAGCATAGCCACCCAATCGACATAGTTGATACTGAAATTTTTGACAAAGATGAATCCTTCGTATTCCAGAGTTCTTTTTTTGAAAGCGAATCTAAAAAATTAATTATTGAAAAGAGAGATGTAAAAAACAAGAAAGGAAAATATCGTTCAGAAGTTGACCTTGCAAACATGCGGCCGTCCCAAATCTCTGGACTTCACAGAGCAACCGAATATGCTCTTGATGATTCCATTGGAGTCATTGAGACCGAGAATGCCAGACTAAAGGAACGAATCAAGGAATTAGAGGAAGCTTTGATTCCTATGCCATTTCTTTCTAGTCCTTTGGCAATAGCCATGCCTGCCACCCTTGCAACAAAGTTAAAATGATCCTCCAGCTTCCTCGCATCGTGTAGAGGATATGCAGAGAAAAATATCAAGAAAATAATGGAATTGATTACTGAGGCCTGGGAAACATCACAAACTATGGATTCCCTATGAATGAGGGCACATAACTTGCTTGAACTTCTGCAGACGGATTTAAAAAATGAAGAAACTTTCTATTTGGACACGGTCATCCCTTTTTCCTTTCATGTCAACAACATGGCAGACACAACAAGAAGACAACATGATCTCCCCTCCAAAAGCTGGATCACTCAATTAGAAGCGTGCTGGAAAGAGAAGGTGAAGAACATGTATCTCATTGTCCAATCATGTGAGCAAGCAATCTCAAAGAAAGAAACATTATTCACAAAGCTGACCAAAATAGACTTAGCCAGAACGACCAACAATTTCCAGGACCCCAACTTAATCATTAACTCGTTGACGTTAACCAAGCAAGCTTTCGATAAACAAGTTGATAATTTTAAGGCGTTGTCTTTAGAAAAGTTTTGCAGGATTCTTGAATATGGTGAAGATCACGTGGACAACTGGTTAATCGTCTATTTGGTACATAATCGAGACATTGATCGGGCTCTGCGTAATCTTTCTATTGATCTAAGCAAATTAGAAAAGAAACTTTTCAGCATAAAAATCTGGAATGAGATCAACGTCACCCCCTTGAGAAGCTACATTGAAGAATTCGTCGAAACGGAGTTGAAGCGGGTTGCCGACGAAAGGAAACAGAAAAAGGCATCATCAAACAAATAGAAAAAATACTTATATGTACCATCGATGTAAGTCTATATTGATGACATCCTGCTTTGTTTATCAATCCAGTTATTCCACCTTTTCTAAATACAAATCTCTAGCCAAAGACTGATACCTTCCCATTTCTTCTTTTCAGGTATTACACTTTACCGTCGCCCACTTCTTCTTTCCACAATCCTATTTCTTGTACATATTTCTCTTATGGTCCGCGAGAGCCCCAATCCTAGTCTATATGACAAACACATTTAAATTTTCAGGAATATGTAACAAACTATTATTTTTTGATATATTCCAAATAAAACTATTTTTTATCTCCTTTTATATTTATGTGCTCCTAAATTTTTATCTTCAACTATGCTGAATGTCAAGACATTGTGTTTATTTTATTTGAATTGTCTTTTTCTCATGCATATTTGTTTCTGTTGGGTCCGCGGAAGCCCTGATGCCAGTCTATATGACAAACACATTTAAATTTCCAGGAATATGTAACACACTTTTATTTTTTGATATATTCCAAATAACACTATTTTTTATCTCCTTTTTATATTTATATGCTCCTAAATTTTTATCTTCAACTATGTTGAATGTCAAAAAATTGTGTTTATTTAATTTGAATTATCTTTTTATGTTGCTATGCATATAGTTTTTTTTCTACTGATACATATACAAACAACTCTATGGAAATTTAGTTAACTCTAACCATTTCAAAATATACACTGAACAAATAAAACATTGAAGAGATAAAACATGCAAAGTAGGACCACTGGAAAGAACGAAAATTTCAAACATAGCAAGATGGATTATATAGTTTCGCAAAATAAATCGGACTCTAGAGGGCACGTGTCATTTCTTTCATGGTTACCACCTGTCCTTCATGTTGCTTGCCACATCTGCACTGCAATTTCCATCTGCCCCCGCTACTTTTCCCCCATCCATCTGCATTTATTCCCAATTCAACACTTGTTAAATTATATATGTTATATTATTTTAATTACATTACCACACATTGTAATTAAATCCATAATAGTCATCTTAAATTCCTAAAATTATTGCATTATATCATTTTACATTTTTCTTTTGTTTCTATCAATTGTTAACGCTGAGAGGGACTAAAAGTTGCGAAAGCATTGGCTTGTGTCCGCTGGACTGTACCTATAGAAAATCCAAATAAGGGTTTAAACAAAAACACATAGCCATTGTCAAACATTGCATTAGTGAGATACATAATTAGAATGGGTCAAAAGAAAACTTGAGGACGGGAAAATATGACATAATTGAGTCATCAATTATAAGCAAAGGCAGGGACTTGCTACACAACTTCCCCTCGTTCACATATGTGTGAGTTTTGAATGCATTTCCAAATTAAAATTAATTATCATGTCTTTTAACCAAGTGCAAAGTTTTAGAGGTCCATTGGATGTAGCTTGGGTGGTTGGGAGGAATGATTGCTACCCTCCCCACCTAGGTTCAATTCCTTGTAAGTGACATGTTATGCCCTTAAATGACTTGACTATGTTTGACCCATATTGAATTTAGTTGATTTTGGCTAATTACTATTCACTTTGTGGATTGCATTGATTTTGGTTATTTTTGATAAATGCTAGTTGAGTAAGGTTGATTATGGTTTAGTTTGGTTGACTTTGATTATCTTTGATAAATGTTACTTGAGTTAGGTTGATTATGGTTTAGTTTCATTATTTTTTTGTTGATTCATAATAAATATTGTAATATAATTTGGTCTATTTCAAATTTAGTTTCATTAACTTTAATTGAATTTGATTGTCTTCACTTGATATTTGGATGACTTCGGTTTAGTTGATTTTAGTTTACTACAATTGAAATTAGTAAATTATGATTGATTTCAAATAATTTTAATTACTTCATATTTGGTTGATTATCCAGATTTTGTTTATTTCAATTGATTATAATTAAATATAGTTAAATTTTATTAATTTTTAATTGATGTGATGTTATTGTGATTGCAATAATATAGATCGATTTAAATTGATTATTATATATTTATTTTCTTTAAATTCTTTTGGTGTGTCTTCATTGTGATTGAGTAATTATAATTAAGTTTGATGTACTTAAATTGATTATTATACATAGGCTTTTATTAAATTCCATAATTACTAGTTGATCATAATTGAGTTTTTCATAGTTTTAAACAAGTTTATTAAGTGCCTCTATACCTCAAAAAGAAAAAAAGTTAATTGTCAAATTAGTGTCTTTGAGAGATCCCCTTGATAAGTATTTTAAGAAAATCTAAAGAAACATTAATATTTGATTAATAAGCATATTGTGGTTTTGCAAATTATAAAAGAATGTTATGGACGTAGTAATATATCATTATTGTGGTTTTATATGCTTGGGATTTTAAGTGTATTTTATGTTGTGGGGAATCAATGAGATATATATCAATTTTATTTATATAAAGTTGATATTCAAATATTTTACTTAATATAAATATTGAAATATTTATGCTGAATGTATTTTTTTTAGAAAACATGTGACCTGGTTTACAGTTTTTTGAAAACAACTATTTTGTTTACCATTTCTCATGTTAACTGATTTTCTAAAAACCATCTTTGTTCAGGTACACGTTGTCCGATTATCAGCTGGCTTGATTTTTTTCGTTTCTCAAATTATCATATAACAAATCTCTTCACGCGTTATGGATGGGCCTGTCGTACGTGGACTTGCTTAAAACCAGTGATCTTGGTGACCCGCAATTTGCATTGTGCTAATGTTGACCTTAGTGTCATTGATTCTGACAAATTCTATAAGAACACGGAAACTATATACCTCTCTACGGCCACATGAATGTTGTGACGCACGCGGTCACATGGAGCAAAAGAGAAAACTATAATTAATTTTTTTTTTTTAATTTAATTATAAATTACATAAAATATTTTTATATGTATACCTAATTCATTGCACATTAATATATAACTGGTTAATTTTGATATTTTATAATTTTAATATGAATAATTATATGTATATATATTTATTATATTAAAAAATATTTTATAAAATTTTATACCTATATATATTTATTATATTGATTTCCTAATTCATTACACGTTAATATATAACTGGTTAATTTTAATATTTTATAATATTAATATGAATAAAACGTTTACACATTGTACACATTGTATTTAAAATTTGACAAAACATTATATTATATTTAAAATATATTTATTTTATTTTTAGATATATTTTAATTTTTTATTAAATATTTTATTTTTATTAATTAAATGTTTAGATTCATGTTGGTTTTAAAACAAATATTAATTGTTATATGTGTTTTAACACAATAAATTTCAACGCATTAAAAAAGCATATATATAATAATTTCAAAACATATATATATTATATAGATATAGATATATATTTAATTTATTAATTTAAATGTTTTATGTGAAATATAAATTTAGTTTTAATAATATAATCCTCTCAAAATTTTATATCTTTTTAATTATATGTATATTAACTTTGAAATTATTATTACAATAGTTATAAATAGAAAAATTGTTAATATTGATACAGTTAATGGAGTTAAATATTTTTAATCATCATTTTTCACATGTTAGTAATTAAAATATTATCATTTTTCACATGTTTGTAATTAAAATATTAATTGATTATTATTCTATTATTATCATGTTTGGTTAAACTAAGTAATAGTTTTGATAACTTTAAAATTATAAATTAGAAGTATATTTTTATTGTGCTTAAGAATAAATTTGTATTTTCTAATTTAAAATTTTATACAATTTGTTTTAAATTTATGAAATTGTAAATTTTATTATAAAATCAAATTGCATGATGTTTAATATATTTTTATATTAAAAATAATTATTAATTTAATAATAACAAGAAATATAATTATAAATAAAATAAAATAAATATATTTTGATTTAAAAATAACATCATTTTATATTATTATTCATAACATATATAAACTTGTTTGGCTAAGAGTTATTCTAGGATCATCAACTGTTTATTTCACGTGACATGGTTTTCCTTGAATAATGGTGATCATTCAGAATGGATAGCAACCAATGATGGTTATCCCCATTGTTGGTTGATTCTCTCTCTCTCTCTCTCTCTCTCTCTCTCTCTCTCTCTCTCTATATATATATATATATATATATATATTAAAATGTTAGCTTAACCTTATTACAATTGTGGAAGTCCATTGGTAAAAATAAATAGTCGTGATTGGAGATAGCTTGATTGTAATTGCTATGTAAACTTTAGTGACAACATAGCAATGCTCCTTATTCATTTCCTCGTCCTATATAAGTCCATCCCTCAATTTACTTAGGCACTCTCATTCACATGTTAGCTTTGTGAGGTTCAAGTTTTTCTAAGACTGTGTTCTATACTCAAACTTGTTGAACTTATCTTTACTAACGTGGGTAGTATAATATAGGTGACCATGTAAGTCTTTGGGTGAACACAGTTGGTTCTTACAACAATCCTCAAGAAACATATAACTACTACAATCTACCTTTTTGTCATGTAGGAAACAACCCTACACACAAGTGGGGTGGGCTTGGAGAGGTTCTAGAGGGAAACGAGCTCATTGATAGTCAAATTGATATTAAATATGGAAGTAAGCTGAACTTTTTCAGATATTGCTTCCTATTCATATTTTTTCAGATATTGCTTCTTGTTCATCTTTTCATATTTAACATTTTGATAGGTAGTGGTATTCAAAA